>JBBCBC010000005.1:10465713-10682182 GCA_037126765.1 Stenogyne calaminthoides | reverse complement strand
CGACTCATTCCGCGAACTCAGACTCCAACAATCCTAAATAATCTCCCACCGAGACCCACTTCAAACGTAACTCGCCTTTTCTATTCTTCCCCATTCCAGAAGAATCACTTAATCCGAAAGCAACGCCCTCAACATTCGACAACCACACTTGATCCAAGCAATGTCCCACAACATCCTTCTCGAATCATGGCTACCACGCCCATAAGACCGCAACTCGACCACGGGCCCATTCGATCCAAGCAATGCTCTCAATGTTTTTATTCAAGGCCTGTAATCAAACAACGCTCCACAACATTCCTCATCATTCAATTAATTAATTCCCCGCATCGCATCTTCGCACGGGTTAACGCCCATCTTGATCTTGGCGTGGAACTCGATAACGATCTCAAACACGTGTCAAACGCCCATCTTGATCTTGCAACTAACCTCGATACAACGATCTCAAATTTAATGCGGTCAAAACTCCATCTTGATCTGCACTAACCCCGACATAACGATTCTCACCCACGCATAACGCCTCATCTCGACCAGATCCAACCTTATACACCATCTCAAATGGCGTGTCAACGCCCATCTTGATCTTCGTGATCCAACCGTAATCCTAAATCCATTCCATCAAACTTCTCAACAAAGCGATTCTTCACCACTATAATTGCTCCCATCGGACCCTCGAGCCCGACAGCTCCGGCCCAAATCCCACTGCCTGCTTCTAACCGCCCCACTGCAGCATTAGGTCGAGTGGTTCGGGCCGATCAAACATGTGCCTCGAGCCATGGCGCCGGGATAGTGGGCCGACCGAGCACAGTACCACTCGAGCACCAGCCAGCACCTCCCGCGCCCGCTTCCCCTGCTTACTCAGCTCCATAACCCAAATATGAAGAACACGAGGAATTAGGGCGTGTTTACAAATAGTAAACAAAAAATATAACCTAGAAAATTTTAAGGAAGAAGAAGGATGGAGGAGTATTTGGGGGAGTTGTCGCGTTGAAAAAAAGCTAAGTGGCAAAGTGGATTAGTTCGCAGAATTCTTAAAAATCTTAATTTATTTAGGTTGGGAGAAAAGAGTAATATATATATATATATATATTTGAAAGGGGGGAAAAGAGGAATATGAATATGGAGAATGAATATTAAAAAGAGAAATAATCAATAATCTTTTGAATACCAAATGTCTCAATTGGGTAAATTATGGGGATCGAGACACTTAAAAAATCACATGTACTACTATAATTTTAATTAAAACACCTTATATATAATTTTAATTATTACAATTAAATTTAATAATTTTATGACAAAAAAATTGTGTAAATAGGAGACAATGAATTTATTTTTTAATATAGAAACATGTATAAAAATTATCACCATTATGCTAAAAAATATTATTGTTTGAAAAATAAATATTTTTAAAGAATAATAATTTTGTGCAAACAATGATAGTTATGTACATAATAGTGACATAGTTCATGTATAGATCCGGTTCATGGGATTAATACTCTAGTCTAATTTGCATATTGAAGATGTGATTTTTTTTATGCTCAAGAAAACTAAACGAGAACCAATTTTATCGTCCCTTGGGAGGCCAAATAAAGTTAAAGCAAAGTCCGTGATAAATTGGCTCCATGATCTCCAATAATTGAAGGGGTTGGAGGCGGGTGACATCTCACGAGGCTAGGGGAGTGGCGTGACCCCCAAACTTTTTTTTTTTCAATGTATATATTAATACATGTGTGTAATTATATTAATATGTGTAATTATTTTATTGTTTAGCTACATATGTTTGTATGTGTAAAATTTTATCACTATATAAGTGTTGATATTTATTAATTAGACTTAAAATACGATTTTTTATCTCTATTTCTCAAAATATGTATCTTGGATCCATATTGGTTGGGGAGGGTTTCAATGTGAGACATAGAGATGAACGTTTTCCAAGTCTCGAGCCTACAGCACCACTAGCTCAATCTCTAGGATTTTGAAGATGTGATTCATTATATGTCATCAAACTATATTGAACTTTTAAGATAGTAAAATGCTGGAGTATTCTAGGAAGGCTATAAAGCTTTAGGTTATGTAGAAAAACTATTTGGGCTTCTTAAAATTTTCTCCTAGCCGTTTGATCAAATTTTCCCCGTTAATTGAAGGGTGAATTAGTATAAAATATGAAGTATGCCAATTTGTAAGAGATACAAAAATTGTAAAAACTTCACAAATTATAACTAAATATTCATTCTTTCAATTTTTTAACTATTTATTGACTTCTTAAATCTTACATCTCCCCTCGCTCTTTACAAGGACATCTATTTCTAATGATTGGACGCAATAAGGGATGAATATTTGTTTGCTCCTCTTTAGGCTATAGTGTCGTCGAACCTGCAATAAAAAAAATCAATCCACTTCTGTTAAATGTTTTTTATCCTTCTAATCTAAATTATTTGATATTTAATTTGGACTGAAAATTCGTTTCCTCCTGCAATGTATCATCGCGGAAGAAATCACACTTCCCCATCATCACCAACACATCAAGATGAGCATGATCAGACGCGTTTTGCTATTTCATTTCATTTAGCTTCCCCAATTAGAAGTTAATACGTATACCATTTATGTCATCTGAATTTAGAATTGTTCCATTTTTCGTTCCAACTTCAATAGAAAGAGATTAAAAATGGAAAATGAGAATCCGTTATTTCCTACAATGTCATCATCGTCGGAGAAATCACACCCCTCATCATCACCACCACATGAAGATGAGCATGATTAGACATATTTTGGTTCATTTTATTTCCTTCCTGCGCCAATTAGTTAACATCGATACCATTCAAATTGAATTATTCCACTGGAACCCAACTTCCAACAGCGAGAAATGAAAAATAGTAATGAGAATCCGTTGTTTCAAGGTGCATCATCATCATCATTAGAGGCTAAAATCGAATTGCTAAATCCATTTTAACAAACTTGATGGGACATCCTGTTGACCCGCCGCTGACGGTGACAGACGGGTCGTCAGATAGTCAACGCTGACACAAATTGTGTCTCGCAACTATGCGACAAAATTTTTTTTTTTTTTTCAAAAAATTTTAATTTCATTTATTTTGTTGTTTCATTTTTTTTTTCCAAAATGTTAATTTCATGTATTTTTTTTACTTCAAAAATCTTGATACAAATAATAGTTGTTTTCATTCAAAAGTATTAGTTGTTTAGTTTTGAATTTATTAGTTATTTTCATTTAAAAATAACTTAGGTGCACCCGTTTATTAATTTCATAGTGTATTTTATAAACATACAAGTGGCACTTTTCAACATAACAAGTTACACTTTTTTCAAATTGCCATGCTGATCATGAATAAGATTAATTTTGTGAACAGCAAGCTTTCGAGAGTTCATTTATTTTTCATTATTTAATTAATATTATTTGATAAATGTAAAAAGTATTAATTATTTTGTTATAAAGTATTAGTTGTTTTATTGAAAAAGTATTATAGTTGTTCTAATATATAGTATTAGTTCATAAAATGAAAAGTATTAGTCATTTGGTTATCAACACAACAATATTAGTAGGCCAAATGAAAAGTATTAGTTCATTCATTGAAAATTAATAGTTATCTCAGATATAAAGTATTAGTTATTTTTGTTATTCCTTTATTATAGTTCAAATAATATGTATCAATTATCAATTTATGCATGAAAAAATAAATATACATTACATGAAAAAAACTAATATACATTACATGAAAAAATGAAATTTTTGAATTTATTTGTAAAAGTTTAAAAAATTATAAATATACAATTACATGAAAAAAGTTGAATTAAAAAATGAATTAAATACTAAATAAAATTATAAAATGGAGGTGGTTGATCGTTATTTGTAGACCTATAATTACACCTGACGTGCATCCCGCATCCAAGTTGTGTAATATGTACGTAAGCTCTATCCTCCTTTTAAATTCAAATCTAAAACCTTCTCTGAAGGATCATGATTGTTTTCGATTATGCGAGATAAGAATGGTAGTCGGATGGTCGCCGGTTGCCATATCACGCAAATTAATTACGGTTTAAAAAATTATAGTTATAATTGATAAAAATCATAAATTGAAAACCAATTATAAAAATAACATCAACATAGTTTTCCTTACCAATATCCAATCTCACGAATTGTTGTACCGCGTTCCCCCAGACCCGGTCGTGTTCCGTTTGGACGTCGTGGATAAGCTTCTATTGTTGCGGGGAAGGCATAAATGTCCTGTGTTCAGCACAAATGTTTACGATAACATTATCCGTGGTTGCAACTAAAGTACCCATGTTAGGAGTAATGTAAACCATTTGTAAATCCTTTGGCGCGTGACCATTTACGTGACAAAAGAAACCGCCCGAATCTTCCATGGTTGTGTAACCCACATAAAATTCTTCTTGATAAATCTTTTCTTGATTTGCGATTCGCAGATTTAAAAAAGGTCTTTTAAATGCCGTAAACCATTTATCCTCGGTTCAGTAGATTGCGAAATTACAAAACTCGAAATCATGATTACCATCTCGATTACATCATTGTAGGAATGAATATAACCTCCTGGATATGGAAGAAAAATCGGCTTCCACCGAGATTTATAAAATGGTCTTGGATCGTTCATATTTGTTTTGAGATTAGGCCTCGTGAACTAGAGGTATTGTTGCAGGTGGGACATCGGAAGGTTGGGCCTCAAAATTTGAGTTGGAGTTGGAGAATGAAACGGAGGATTTTTAGGAAAATCACATTTCGATCTCTTGAGAGAAAAACTTCATCGTGTCGCCCTTCTGAGATATCTTATGTCTCATGTTCAGTGTGGGGAGTATCTGTTCGCGTGGTTAGTTGCTCCCCCTTACCCTTTTTTTTTTTTTTAGACTTGTTCAATCACTTTTTCTTCAATTTCTCTATACAAAAGGTTGACGATAAAACTTTTTTGAGTTTTTTTTTTTTTTTCAACCTTGGAGGTGGAAAATGTCTTCCTCGTGTCATCATCGAATAATTTTTCTCCTAGACTTACCCACCACCGCCATCATCTATTTTAGTGGTAGGCACCTTCAAAAAATATATTTTCAATGTTTTCCAAAACAGTCTATACTGATTTTTGTGGTATGGGTAGTTGAACTTGAAGTACTTATCATAGATCGCAATGACTTTTGAAGACCATGTGTTCTCTTGAAAATGACCGCGTTTTTTTCAGCCAAATTTCCTTCCCGTTCTTCGACAATGAGTTCTAACGCCTTAGACGTGATATGCGCACTAGTTGAGTCAGAGATCATGTTCTCAATATATCAGTCCTTGTTTTTAGGCAGCATTAAACATGGATTGTTTTTTGATCTCATAAATTGGTAACTCCATGACTGGTAAACTTTAAGATAATGTCAAAGTATTGAAACGCCATCCGTGTTTTTTTCACCCTATGGTGTTCTTGTTCAACCCTACATTAATTATAAATAAAAAATATTTAAATGATTGTATTCATATGTCTTAGGCTCAACTAATATATATATATATATATATATATATATATTTGACGACTCAATACACTGTTGGATTCTCAATGTTATGATAAGAAAGTAATAGTAACTGTTCATCGGTATAAATAAATATAATAGGTAACACGAAAGTAAATAGATTATACGTTTTGTGAATGGTGTAATTCAAAGTAGTGCATGCGAATATGATTATATATCCCTAGAATTTTCTTGGAATAATAAGCCCGCGTTTGTTCGAATATGAAATTAGACCCTCAAAGAAAAGGTAGACGTTTTACTTTAAAGAATTCACTAATGTTCCTTTGTTTTAGCATTGGGGGCTGGATCACAGATTCAATGATATTTAAAACCTTGAAATACTCACTTTTAAATCATTTTTACGTAATAATCCAAACGTAAAATAGATTGTTCGATGTGGACCTGCGCTAATTGTAGCGAGGCGTTGAAAAAAAATTAAATCCACGGTATTCATCATCGTATGAAGCTCTGTCCTCGTAATAACCACATTTGGTGGATCATTCTCGTCTGATCCCCTCAATAATCGAGGATGTATTAAAGTTTTTTTCTTGCTTTTCATCATAAATGTGTATCGATGGTGAGCGTCTTGCGAGTGCTTGTTGTCAATTGCCCTCAAGAAGGCTCATCGTACTTGCTGCGTGTTGTTATATGGTGTCAATGATTAATACTAAGGATAAGTGTTAGCCATTACAACTAAACAAGGTGGCCGAAAAACAATGTCCATGAGTTCTTTGCTGTGATCCGCGGTCCTAAATTGGTACCTAATAAAAATAAAAATAAAACTAATCAACTTTTTGTTTTAAAAACTAACACTAAAAAATAATACACTGCTTGAAAAAATGTAAATTATAAGGTGAGTTTTGCATATCCAATTTGTGAAATAAGTCATGCAATAGACTTGCAGGATGTGGGTTACAGATAAAAGCCTGAAGCACCATAGTGATATATATAATATCACAATATATATATATATATATATATATCACAATATATATAATATCACAATATATATTATATATATCCAATTTGTGAAATAAGTCATGCAATAATAGACTTGCGAGCGATGTGGTTACGAGATAAAAGCCCTAACCACCCGCATTGTGTATATATATTATATATTATATATTATATATCACAATATATATATATATATATTGTATATATTATATATATATATATATCACAATATATATATATATATATATATATGTATGTATTGTATATATATGTATTGTATATATCACACACATATATATATATCATATAATATATCACATTGTAAGGAAATGTTTTAAAAAATAGCAACAATATAATTACACCTTTTAACTCTTTAGTATAAAAACATAAATGCATGCTTGTAATTTTGAAAATGACATAATAGCATTTATACTGTAATTATCTTTGTTTGACTAGGTGTATGAAGTTTTTCTGCGTTGAGGTAAGCTCACCCCGTTAAATTCGTCTGCCTTATCTTGGTAATAACATTGTACATTCTTTTCTTGTCAGAGAATTGTTGGGATAGCATTTCTTCATCCATATGCCATTATGTTTGAAGTAGTAGCGTTCATTGATACTAGGTATTGTACATGTTTTGTATTCATCGATTAATTTACGATTTGAAGAACCTCAATATTTTGAAATTGATGATTGTGTATAAGATTTAAAATATCGATTTCCAAAATATCACCTTCCTCGTAAAACCTCTTGAACTAAACAAAAAAGGACACTTGAATTTCTTTGGGTTTTGGTATTTCATTTTTTTTTTTTTTAGGTGTATATTTGTCACCTTCAAAAGACAAACACCTTCGTGTGTTGCGTAATAATCACCAGAATCCACAATGTGATGTTTTAAAAACCATAACCTTTGTTAACAAAAAAAAGCAACTCCTTCTTTTTCAATTAAACCCTCTTAAGGGAGTAATAAATTCGGAAGTGAGATCTTGAAAAAAATAATGACCTCATGACAGATAAATCCGTTTTATAACATACGATTTTTTTACTAAACTAAATGGCGGAGGTGGGAGAGATGGAGGAGGTGGGAGAGATGAAGGAGGTGGGGAGAATCTAAATGAGGTGCGTTTGAGTGGAGTAAGTGGTTGCATAAACTTATCTTCTTGAAAATTAATTTGCATTGAAGCAATAATTCCATGACCTGGCGTGTAAATAATTCATTGACGATAATTTTGTCGAAAATTAAAGTTTAGGTCAAAAGCATCAAATTAAAAATTTGGCCCTTTCTTTGTCGACCCTTACTGTGGCCTGAGCATGCATGGCGGTAGCGACCTCTGCTCCCGCGTGTAGATCGTGCGACCGCAGATCGTCTTTCGCGTGAATCGAAGCGACCTGAGCCTTCAATCGGCGTAATGCGACGACACATTGTTTTTTAATTTTTTTTCCGGCCACCCTCATATATATTACCTCTCTCTTTCATTTTTACCCTTTACAACTAACAATATACACTCATAATTATTTTCTCCAGAAGCTCCTTACTCAGAGCCGCGACCAACGATGATCGTATAAGATTTTTTTTTTATTGTTTTTTTTTCCAACACATATTAACTCAATCTATGTTTCGTTAACAGCACGCCTCCACCATATTCATCTCCGACCGCCTCCACCATTTTTCATCTCTCGTGACTCCACCATATTCAAAGTATGTTTTATTATTTTTTTAATTGTGAATTGTTTAATTATATATTTAGCACATACTTTAATTATTTTTCAACTATATATATACATACATCATACATGCCATTTTAGTTGAATTGCTATAAAATTATTAGTTGAATTGTTGTAAAGTATTAGATTGAATTGCTGTAAGGTATTAGTTGAATTGCTGTAAGGTATTAGTTGAATTGATATAATGTGTTAGTTGAATTGCATTTAGTTGAATTGCTATATGGTGTTTTAGCATAAACAAATTATTTTTTGTGTTTATAAAAAGTAGTCGGTGTTTTAATGTATTAGTTGAATTGCTATAAGGTATTAGTTGAATTGATGTAAGGTATTAGTTGAATTGATGTAAGGCATTAGTTGAATTGATGTAAGTTATTAGTTGAATTGATATAAGGTGTTAGTTGAATATAATTAGTTGAATTAAAATATGGTGTTTTTAGCATAAACAAATTAATTGTAAACTTATAGATTGTGAATTTAAATATTTCTACCAACAAATTTTATGTATAATCTAAAAAATTTAAAATATATATAATTTATATAATTGAAAAAAAAATCAAACTAAATGAATAATAAATGTAACATGTAAAAGATAATATATAATATTGTATATATTTATTGTAAGTACAAAAATAATTTGTTTCAACCTAAAAATAATCGACTTAAATAAAATTTTTAAAAAATTGTAAGTACCTAAAAATAATACGACCTAAAAAAAATTGTAAGTACCTAAAAAAAAACCAACCTAAAAAATTTTAAAAATTGACCTAATTTTTTTTTTAAAAATCGATTTAAAAATAAAAATATTATATATATATATATATTATTCCAAACTAAATAATAACTTATACAAAAATATTTCATCAACTAAAAAAAAACACACATAAATATTCATATCAAAAAATATTAAAAAAATCAATTTAAATATTATATATTCACATCAACTAAAATATTAAAATATTCTACATAATTATTGACATCAACTAAAATATTCACATAAAAAATATATATATATATATATATATATATATATATATATAAAACTATATTAAAAAAAACACACATAAATATTCACATAAAAAATATTCACACATATATTATATATATATATATATATATATATATATATATTATTCAAACTAAATAATAACTTATACAAAATATTCACTTCAACTAAAATAATACATTATAAGAAGAATAATTATTTTCCAAACTAAATAATAACTTATACAAAAAATATTAAAAAAATTATATATTATTAGATATAAATTATTAGAATATTCAAATAAAAATATAAATTATGAATATTAGTTAGGATTTTTACTTGAAAATTCTAAAATTACTCTAAAAACTATGAATTATAAATTAATGGAAAAATTTTTGTCTTATATTTCACAAATTAGGAAAATAATTGATTCGAAGTTCTAACAAAAATGAAATTTCAAAATATGCATTTACAAATTATTTCCGTCAAGTTTTACTAACACGTGTCAAAGCACTAATCCACCATTTAATGCATCAAAAACTTATTAGTTGAATTGTTTGTAAGTGTCCTTGATTTGTTTGTGGTATTAGTTCAATAAATAATGATTATTTTTTCTTATGTATCTTTTGGGAGTGCCCCGGTGCACAACCTTGTGTGTGTAAATCGCGATTGATGTGTTCAGCTCAACAACGCGTGCTATGACATGGTGTACAATCGAGTTTTGAATTTCCCTGTCGAATGTCGTCGTGCCACCTTTTCTTGGATTGCATTCTTGATCTAAACACCTAACCGCACAATATAATGACGAGTTGTCTCTTTCGAGGCGGTTATGCTCCTAACGTATATACGATTTCATAATGAAACGTTAATCGAAGAATTACTCCCAGTCGGTTCCCAATTTTCACCCAACGTTGATATCTTGATGTCCTCATGCATCTGTCGGGCGTCTACATCTCATCACTCTCAACACTCCATTCACATGAGGATCAATGAGAGTGCTCACATGGTCGCCACAAAGCGTCATATCGTTGTCATCCTGCATAGCGTAATGATTGGTTGGTTACGCACGCCCATGCACGGAGGACCCTAATGATTCAAGTGTCTTGTGTGCTTTTCAAAAACAATGAGCCATAAAAAATTTGGGACGATTATTAAAGTAAAATACTATTTTATAATCAGTTATTTAAAATTCATATGATATGTAAATTAACGAGTTCTTTTTATGTACAAAATATGTAGAGCGTTTGGCGGTCCTTGGATCCCGGACTCGAATGAGATCTATTGAAGATCCATTCAATCAAGGCCATCATCTCTTTGATTTTTATTGAAAAGTGCGGATTGGAGGGTACTTTCGCAATACATGTTTCAATCCAACAACATGTCCCTCATTACGTGTATTCGGCGGTTTGGCACCAGACAAACACGCTTCATATGCCTTTTGGGGAGATGGCGATCCTGCGCCACGATGTTAATGCTATCCTTGGTAAATCGAAAATGAACTTCATTTTTTAATCAATCAAATTTTGTACTTTCTCAAAGAATTAATTTCATTTCTAATAAAAATAACTTTTTTTTTTCATCTAGGCTTGGGGTAAATGGTCTTCCCGTGGTTGGGAGCAGAGCCGAGATACCCGGCGATGCATTGTCATGTGAGATCTTAGGATCTAGGGGAGAAACCAACAAAGCACACCCTAGAGAACATACAACGGTGTTTCAGGTGAGAACCTCACACCAATGTATCTATTGCTTTCGAGGTTACTCAGGTACTTGATGGGGACTACACTCTTTTGCAGATAAAACCGTGATTCGTCCCCAAAGAGTATCTACAGTGTTGGGGAATCTCGACTCTGTACCTCAATATGCATGGAGAGCTGTAGCTTTGGCTTATTTATATCGCCAGTGGGAATAGCATCCAGGATGTGATGTGTGCTTTAGGAACATACTTGATACTTGAGGTCAAAATTCAATTTCAATAATATTTGAATCATATTTAATATCTTTTTTATAAATATATTGTTACATATAATAACTCAAAACTTCATTTAAATTTTTTTAGGTCTTTGATATCACGAGTACTTCCTTGAGTTAGCAAAAGCAGTTGAAAGCTCATATTATAACCCGGAGACACCAAGAGTATTGCAATGGAACATGTCCCAAATATCGGGCCCAACACACGAGATCTTGTTCATTATCGCAAACTCTCTTGATAATTATCCGTCGAGTCATGTATCTTCTCATTCTCAATACATCTTACTTGTAATAACGTCGTTTATAATTTAAGTACCTTAAAAAATGTCTTATACAAATATTTCACCCCATTATAGGTGAATTGAACTCCATATGCCAATCCGCCGAATATCATGGAATATCGTTTATTTCATGATTCGCATTGTTTTCTTGTCGCCGAGAAGGGTATATGCGATGAGGGTTGCAAGACAATATGGGAGAGTTCAGTCCGTATCCCCACCACCCCGGCTTAAATCATAATCGTTAAATTGGAGTGCGAAGGGCAAAGACCTATAAAAGGTTTGCAGGCCTCTGGTGGCATATTGGAGCAGATGACAAATCATCATTACCATCTCGGACAACTTGGTGGTAGGCGTAGTCACGGGATAGTACCACTCGGATTATCCCATGTGGTATGCAAACCTAACCATCAGGGTGCATAACCACACCGCGGTGGCGATGTTCATGTCAATCCCGTGAGGCGTCGGTGCAACAACAAATGTTGGGGACCGTGAGGCCAGCGGCGTATACGTTGATCAATCAAGCTAATGTGGATCACGGTGTCCGGATTATATCATGCACGGACTTAACGCGTTGCCCATCATGTCCGATTACATAGCGGTCCCCCAATCCCGCCTATTGGGGGACGCAACAAAATATGCCACTAACAATTAAGCCCAACAAATACCTCCTGGTTGGTGGTGGGGCCGAGCGCCATTTCAACAATATTACCAAAACCAACCCAACAACCCTTATGGCGATAATCCTTATGGCGATAATAACAATCAAGAGTACACATTTTTTTAGATGAAATATTTGTTTGTACTTAATTGATTCATTCATTGATAAATTAGTATTCCAATTTTTTATCTCTTGTTAAATGTTTTAACTTTTTTTATAAATATCAATAATAATATAGAACTTACTTACTTAAATCTAAAAACTAATATACTTTGTATATCTTACAAAAGATGGTGGAAAAAAAATAACATCTGTCAACATTGTTATAACAAGGAAAAACCTCCCCATTCTTGCCGTTGGACAAAGATGGGAGGCAATCTATTTTTTTTAATAATATCCCGTTTCAAGTTTTATCAAACTATGAATAGCGTTTTTAATATGTACAAACTACTTGAACACAATAGTTTCATCGCGGTTTGGATTTTGTGCAATAACGTGGTCTGCATATCTTTCTTAAGTACCTTGACCCAAAATGGACAATCGGGCTATGGTACCATCCAATGAGGGGAACAAATGTGCACTATATTCAAGTAAGTTTAACCATGTTTACATTTTACACCTTTTAATATTTTGTAAAACTATATATCATAATAACAACCTTTTATTTTTTTATTACGGGGAAAATTCAAGATTAATGGAGATCCAAACCATTTCGAATCGCATTCTTCAAGATTTGTGCAACATTCATGCATCAAGGATGGAAAACCCCGATTATTTTTTGATGGTCTTTGGAGGTCGGTCTACAAAAATAGGGAACGCTTGGATTGAGGAAAAGACATTTAAATCTCATGTATTTCTCTTTTTTTTTAATTGAGGTTGTATCAAATTGGTGATTAATTTTTTGTTAAATATTAATTAAATCATGTTAAATATATTTTTAAAATTAATTAATTTTAATAAAATAAATGTATTAATTTAATCTGAATCCCGTGTCATGAACATCTCCATCCCCATGTTTGTAGTGAAGGCTTACGACGGGAAAGAGATGTTCATATTTGCCAAATTAATACATTTATTTTTATTAAAAAGTAATTAATTTAAAAAATATATTTATGATAAAATTAAAGTAAATAATTTAACTTAAAATAGCTCTGTGAATCAAGTTAAGCTTTGCACCTTCTCTTGTATTTATTTTGTCCATGATTGAATCGACTTTTTCTTCGTCGATTCTATCCTTTACACCGAAGCCTTGGCTAGAGCCTTGACTTTGTGTGGAGATAAATAGCACTGCTTTGTGTGGAGATAAATAGCACTGCCATTGATGGCCATGACCATACCATCAACACCATCTGGCGACCAATCCATGTATTCTACAATCCCATTTGTAATACCTAGTTTTCACACTCGTTGCTGAATAAACTAACAAAACAACAATCACCCTCATCAACCATGCATCAACCATGCATCAACCAACCAACCCATATTTGATCTATAATTGTTAACCTAAGTTTATATGGGGTGGAATGTGGCTATGTATGTATATATAGAGGAATGTAGATTAGATTCACTTTGGGAAAAATGTCTTTTTAGACAATAATTTAAAGGAGGCATTGTTTTAAGAACAATATTTTTATGAACTTGGAAATATATAGAGGACGATATATTTTAAAATCTATAAGTATAAGAAAACATGTTTTGAAATCATTAAATGTAGGACAATCGAGCCGAATAAGCCCAAATCGGTAAAATGTCATTTGAGATTTGGGTTTGTTAAGACTCAATTGCCCTACATTTACTAATTTTAAAACATATCTCCTACATTTTCAATCACATAAAATTATTGTTTCTTAAAAAGTTAAAACACAACCCTAAGCTGCTGCCCTAAAAATATTATTCCCAAATTCATGGCACTAGTGGGTTTTTTTCTCTCAACTTTTCTCGTGTCAAAAAAAATATTAAAGTAATTACTATCTTCGTGATGTACGTGCTTGTCTTAATTTAGTTTATGTAATTGTTTTCAAGGGAAAGAAAAGGTGCCTCAAGTAGAATTATAATTCCCATCATGAACTAGCTCACTGTGCATGTAGTGTACTGGATACTAATACTAAATTTGTGTTTTCTTAAAAAATTCAAACTTTCTATTTAAAGTAGCTGGATTTCTTGATGCCATATATAGCATGCATGGATGTTGAGGGAAATTAAATAAATGAATTGATTCCCACCCTCTCTACAAGTTAGGACTTTTAGATGAGGCGAAATTATTTCATGGTATGCGTAAGAATTTCATCTCATCTAAAAACTCAACTTGTATCAAATTGTTTGTATATATAGTTCCCTAATACTCTCCCTCACTTCTGGGCTAGGTTATCATATGGGTTGTATCCTCCGGCTAGACTAGGGGTGAGCACGGAGGCTCGATACATACTCATCTAAAAGCTCATGATAGATGATGATGAATTAATTTATTTGTATATAGTTCCCTAATAGTATCGGAGCTTAGACTTCTTACAGTTTCAGGTTCGATTCCCATGGAAAGCACTACATCCATTTAAATTGTCCACTAGTTGGGCCTCCCTCCCTTGAGGGGCGAGACAATGATTCACCCACAGTGAGGAGGAGGTGTTGAGGTAAATAAATGAATTGGTTCTCACCCTCTCTACAAGTTAGAGATGAGGCTTGAATTCTTTCAATGGACCGGTTTCCTATATATATATATATAGAGAATATTGTAGATTATATTACTTTGAATATTCACTCATGGCATGCGTGGTTTTTCTCTCAACTTTTCTCGTGTCAAAAAAATATTAAACAATTACTATTATTGTGATGTGCTTGTCTTAATTTAGCTTTTAATTCTATTTGTTTTCAAGGGAAAAAACGTGGCTCGAAGTAGAATTATAATGTCCATCATGACACTCAGTGTGCATATAGTTTATACTGGTATGTCATGTTTTCATAAAAAATGCAAAGAAAAGAATCAATACAAAATAAGATTAATTTATATAACTTTCTATTTAAATTAGCTTTCTTGATGCAATAAATAAATAAATAAATAAATAAATAAAAATATATATATATATATATATATATATGCATGGACCAGTTTCCCTATATATATGTAGTATAATTTTTTCAATCTAAAAAAAAAATCACTCATGACTTGTTTCAGTGTGCAAAATATATTTTAAAGAACAGAATAAAATAAAGGACTGTGAAACATGAGAAGCAATAGAGCCCATTTCAATTTTCAAACCATTAGTCTTCAAATATAATGACATTGGCAAATAAGTCCACATATGGTGGAACCCCATTGATAATGGTTATGTATTAAGAGTAAAATAATGATTTGTATTGACTTAGCTTGTAGATTTACTGTTATTTTAGACTAGAATATTCTTTGATTTGATTTTCGTTAATTACGGAAAATATCATTGTAATCTTTCCCTATATTATTAATGAAATTCTCTATAACCAGTCATTGGTGATCATAATCCCTTTCTCACATGGTATTACTTTGATTTTCGTTAATTACATAAATATTATTGTAATCTTTCTCTATATTATTAGTGGAATTCTCTATCACCGATCATTGGTGATCATAATCCCTTTCTCACACTATGACTAACTTGCAATTATATATACGACTCGTAAATTTTCTTAAAATATATACATCTAGGGAGTAGCTCATATTATTATATGAGTGGGTTTTCATTCATTGCTGACTTGTCTTATAGTGTATTTTAGAACTATGCAAGTATGCAACTTGTTATATTGAAAGATGCAACTTGTTTATTCTAAATCGTGCATATTTTTTTTCCATATTAATAGTTGCATGATTCAATCTAAAAAAATTGTATTTTTCAATATAATAAGTTACATGGTTCTAAAGTGCACGGTTTCTGATGTACACAAGACTTATCCTTATTATATTCTTAAGTTAGGTAGGGTTCTTGCCATGTGATGTACGTGATGCTAAAAAATGCAGAAAAATCATGAATATCTGAGCCTTGCTTTGTTAGATTTTATAAGTAATGATTATATATTATACATAAACTCGTGTACTTTGACCAATATTATTAGGAATTAATTAATGATACATATGGCCGGCATCTTCGATCAATTTGTATCATTCATTAGTCTGCTAAGTGATAAACATTTAAAAAATATGTTTCAATTCTTGCATATTTAATTAGTTTGTGTAAAATGTTGTAAATGAGAGTAACTTAAAAAAATCTCTCAATAGAATTTTTCTCTAGATTTTCTTTTTTTATAATTATCCGGCGGAACATCAACACTATCCGGGCATATGATCGAAAAGTGATGCTGCAAAATCGTCACGTAATTGATTAGTCAGCATATGACCATTGCTAGCAGGGAATATTAACGTTATCCTGCAAATGAACGTAAATGTGATACCTTGGGCGCCACTTACGCCTAATTAGGGTTTCCTTTTCAGTCTATTTATTAGCTATCTCTCCTAGTTGAGAGCCATAGCCTCTTCTATCATCTCTTATAGAGCAAAGGGTTACTATGGAAAATCGGTTGAACAATTTGAATTTGTCCGATAACGAGGATGAGGAACTACTCATCGAGTTGGATGATGTGGAGTAATCCCGGTCCGAAAAGTTGACTTATGCATTGTGGGGAAGTTTTTAATGATCAAAATGTGAACTTTAAGATTCTCCGTGAGGCGATGGAGAGTGTCCGGAGGCCCAAGAAGGGTGTCATAATCCGAGAAATGGAAGGAGGACCATGGATTCTCTTGTCAATTTTATCATACCATCGATCTAAACAAAATTTTGGAAGGAGGACCATGGACCTTTGGGAACCATCCCCACTGGTCTTTTCACGAGAGAAGGTGGGGGAAGATCTTTGGAGGAATTTTATCGGTAAATTTAAAGATGCGATGGTGCGAACAAGGGCTTAATTGTGGGATAAATTGGAGATTGACACCAATAAACGCTCAAACTTTGGAAAGTTATCAAATTAGCCAATCGGAGCGTCCCGACAAAGTTACGTTCGATATGAACGTTTACTGTTTTGTTTTCAGTGCGGAATGCTTGATCATCTGGAGATTTTTTTGTGATCGGTGTTAAAACGAAGGGGAAATGAGAAAGGTTGAGGCGGGCTGAAGGTGACGAATGGGGTGGGCGACCAATGGTTGAGATCGCTGGCTCTGGCGATGGGGAAAGACAATACCGAAAATCGAGGTCGTGAATCACGGGCCACCAAAATCGAACGGCCCAAAAGTTAGGCGGATCCCACAGTCAAACACAATTAATTCCACCAATCAAAAGCGCAAGTGAAAGGAAGGAAGCGATCAATTATGGTATGTGCATGAATGGGGAAATGAAATGCAGGACTTTAATGATAAATCTCATGTTTGACCGGACCCACATAGAGAAGATTCGAAGTGAGGCGGATATCACGAAAGCTAAAAAAACGATGCTTGTGCGAAGCAAATCTCGATATTGGCAGCAACCGAGAAGACATCATGGACGTCTGGAAAGAGGCAATGAAGAACCAAATTATTTTTATCGGCATCCCTGGCTTTGGGGGCCGCCGGGATAATGATTTTTTAAAAGCTGAATTGGGGGATAGGTCGCCTACCGCAATTCCCTTTGTCTTGTTTAAATTGTACTAGAAGGCCAAATGTAGTTTTCTTGTGAGACTACTGTCTTGCCTGAATAAAGTTGAAGAAATAAGATTGAGTTTGCATTATAATTGCGCTTTTCTTTGTTAATTGTTGTGGGTAGAAATGGGGGGTTTAAGTTTGTTTTGGAAAAATTCTCGTCGTGTGAAATTGTTAGTTACTCGAACAATCATATAGATGTAATTGTGAAAGATGTTAATGAAACGTGAGATTTATGGGGTATTACGGTTTTTCACGAACATAGGCAGCGTAAACATTAGGTGGGAATTTGCTACGCCATCTAGCAAGTGTTAACAATTTACCATGGTTAATTATGGAAGACTTTAATGATCTTCTCTCAACGGACGACAAGAAAAGGGGAGGGGAACAACACCTAATTAGCTCTTTAGAGGTTTTAGGGAAGCCATCCTTGAATGCAACGGGCGACATCCACTAACTGGGCATAAGTTCACTTGGAGTGGGTAGGGTGCGAGGTATATGGTTGAAGAAAGACTAGACCGAAAGCCATAGGTAACTGTTTGTGGCACTCAAAATTCGGGGGTGCTACCCTCCAAAAATCTGGTTCGCCCCGTTAGATCACAATCCTATTATCCTTGATACTTCACCATCGGAACCGAGGTAAAAATATGTCGTTTTGGTTTGAAAATAAATGGCTAAAGGAACCGGACATTAATAAAGTGGTGGAGAGCTCATGAGATGGCTTTAGTGATTTTGGTTTGTGTTGTAGCCCATGTGATCGAAGACCACCGGTGAGTGCATTATGATAGCCATGCCATAAAATAATTCGACGTCAACCACCGCCGTACCACCGCCCAACGTCTTGGGCGACCACAGGAATCATCATGCGAGATTACCCGAGATATATATGGACGAGATCTCGGGAAGCGATTAAGAGGCCCAATTAGCTAAGCTTAAACTTCGTAAAGTATATCTCGACCACGAGAATCCTGACCTTGAAATCAAAACCGCGCCATTGATGGTACTTAACCACTAAAAAGGCCGACGAAAAAGGCCCACGAAGATGGTTAATGTAGTTTGTAGTCTATAAATACTTGAATATCGTCAATTATGAGGATCGGATTTTTTTAATCTTTGTAGGCATATAGTATTGATACATTCGCGGCGGTATTGCCCGGGGCGTGGCCAGAATTCGGTGACAAGATCATCAAATCTCGTTTCTTTTCTTGTTTCAGTCCATTTATTCACTTTTGATTGTTTATACATCGGGGATAAATCACTATAACAATTTTAGTGCCGTCTCTGGGAATCTCTCCCCGAATTTCTTGAATTTTGAAAAATCACGAACAACCAATGGATCAAAGCAAGAATCAAGTGATTGGCTAAAACCGGACCCGCGATGGAAAGAAGCCTCGATCTTAAGTCGAACTGATTGGCGCGGGATTTAAAAAAGGGGAGAAATCTTCAAAACCCGAAGGAGATGAAGAACGCGTAGGCGTACTTGCATCTTCTGTAGCAACCTGAACCGGCGAAGAAGGCGACCAACAACCAGGCCGTTAAGGCCGCCCGCTCTGATCATGGCGACAAAGGGAAAAGCCCAACCAGGGGGATTTTGGTCTCGGCCAGGCGATGTCCGTCTCAAAGCCAATCACCTCCCGAGGTGGAAGCGGACAGGTTCACCGATTCGACGAGCATCGGGAGGGATCGCCCAAACTCGGCTCCTCGATCATTGGGGGGGCAAAACGGGGCCGCATGACCCAATCAAGAATGGACGGTGTATAGTCCTACCGCATTTCCGGTCGATGCCTACAATTACCACAGGAGCAGAGGAACGAATCCACGGATCTCTTTGATGAGCCAATCTCCGAAGAAGCCTCCGATAATAACCCGCAGTGAGGTCTGAATGTCGCGGGTAACCAACAAGACACCGAGATCATCGCCTAAGGCGACGGTCCGAACGCTTCGAGAAATGATGGATAACCAGCCCACGCCCGTGGGGCAAGCATTAACATGGCCCTTCCGGCCACCGGGCTCGCCATATCAATAAAATTTCAAACAAGTCAAGGTTAATACGACCTTAATCGACCTATATAACGGCGATATCGATCTAAGAACCCACCAAAGTATAACTCCTACATGATGTGTCCGGGGCATCGATGCAACCATGTGCCGTTTTTCCTCTCATGTTGAAATTTTAAACAGCGCATAAGTGGTTACGGCCTCCTTTCCCGCTTACTCGATTAGCTCGTTTGAACCCGAAAAACTCTTTCACGAACACATAGCGCCGTGGCATCCCCGGCAGAGCGAAGCAAGGTTAGCAAATATTGAGCAAGCGAAGAATGAATCGACAGGGCGATCGGAGAGAATCGACCAACTCATTCTAGAATGAGAACCATTAGATAACAAAGCCAAGCTACTTCACGCCATCGTCCGCTCGGGAAGGGTACCAAGTTTGGCGAAGTATGACCTCTAATTACCCAAAATGACCTACTCATAATTTAGGTCACGAGCAAGCGACATCATAAATACAATGGAACTCCCTCGCGCCTGTAAAGCAGGGATAGGGGAAGAAATGGACCCAAAAAAGAATAAGGCCCGGGGTAATACAAAGCCTCGAGGAACTTCAAACCCGCCGAAGATCGAAGTGGCGGGTCAAATTAACCGACACGTTCGGCATGTCTCCCTAATACATCTTTACCCAAATCAAAGACAAGTCTTGCCAGAGAACCGCGACCTATCAAGAAGAAACGATGAGATAAAGCCCGGAAATCTTGCCATTATCATGAGATGGTCGCCACAACACTAATGAACGCCGCGACTTACTAAAGCAACTCCGGGTTTATAATGAGAATGGAGTCTTGCATGAATATGTGATACGACCTCAATTAGGATAATCGGGGCGTGATGAGGCTCTCTCCGGAAGAAATGAAGTCATGGACCAGAAAAAGTTGAGGGACGAGAACGGTTTATAGGTATCACCTATGCGAACACAAAGGATGAAAGAATAATCCATACTTTGTTAAGCTCTTGGAGCGCGGTGGAGCCTCTCGCATCAACCTCACTATCAAAGAGACGCCAGAAGGCCAAACTCAGAGAAATGGCAAACACAGTCCGACTGGTCTTGCCGGTAAACACAATGGCTCAGGAGGCCAACCTGATCCAATTCGGAGAGCAAGACAAGGCAGGGTCCTATATCCAAACGCCGACCCCACGGTCATCTCCACCCAAAATAATGGGGTAATTCGGCCGGTTCTTTGGCATTTGTCGATGGGGCCTTTTGCAATATTCTATTCAAGAAAACCTTCGATGAGCTCAGTGACTATCATGACTACATCGAACCAAGCGAACACTTGGTTAGGGGTTTTGGTGACGCGACAGTGAAGCCCTATGGAATCATCCGCTGGCGATGGAGTTGATCTCATCCTTAGATAGGGGCATTAGGGGCAACTAAACTCGCGATTTCCTTGTAATCGACCCGGCCATTTACCTTTAATGGCTTCCTCGGTGAGCGCTCGAACATGAATTCGAGGCGTCCTCAACTTTACTATTTACGTGTAAAATTCCCCCTTCGGGGATGGGGTGGTTTCAAGGCTATGAAGGGTGATCAACGATCTTTAGAGGTTGTTTGATTTACATCCAAATCTTTATTTAAATTCGCCCTAAACCCGTCTAATAATATGATAAGTAATCGAACAAGATGACCCAATGCAAATCGACAAAATCGTTCATATCATACAAATCGCCAAAAGTGAGAAAGCACGACTAATACCAGCCGATCTAGAACCTAGATTGAACCTTTGAGCGCGACGAGTTCATCATTCAAGAATCAATTGATGACCCAAGAGGAAACCGACAACAAGCCACGCGTCGGGAGTAGAACTTGAGAAAGTCATGATAGATATAGCCCGCCAAGATTTGGAGGTAATAATCGGGTCCAAGATCTCACCCGAACTACGATGAGAGTTAGTCGACTTTCGTAAACAACCCGGATGTCTTCGCTTGGTCACATTAAAGATATGGTAGTATCTACCCTATGGTTTACTGCCACCACCGAATATAGACCCCGATAAAAAGTCGGTCGCCTAAAAGCGAAAAAATTTGGCCCCCGAAGACGCGAAGAAGCGCCAAAAAAGTGAAAAAAAGTTGCTCAATAACAACCTCATCGAAAGGTGCCAACCATCCCCTAATGGGTGTTGAATGTAGATCCGGTAAAGAAAATAAAATGAATGTGGAGACTATCATCGACTTCACCGACCTAAACAAAAGCGTGTCCCAATAATTTTTTTTACCATACATCGACCACGATGACAACAACAAGGCCATTACGGATGATGTCCTTCATGGATGCCTTTGCGGATACCACCAAATAGCTATCCACAAGGGACGACTAGCGAAGACACTTCTTTCCTCAAAAAAGAATATGTCTTCAAGAAAAAGGATGTCATTCGCCTCAAAAACACCGGCGCCACCTACCAACACTAGTTAACCACATGTTTTTCGAGAAAATTGGGAAAAAATGGAGGTGTCACGTAATGCGACATAGTCGTCAAAAAGTCTAAAAAGGGAAGATCACCTCACCCACCTCACTCAAACCTTCGCCATCCCTCCCAAAGTTCAATATGAGACACAACCCAAAAAATATAACCCGGGGTAGGATCCGATAAATTTCGTCACCTAGTTAGCAAACGAGGAATAGAAGCCAATCCGTCAAAAATCGAAGCAATCTTAGAAATTGAGTGCCCAATGAACGCAAAAAAGTCTAAAAATTAGTAGGAAGTCTAGCCGCCCTAAGTAGATTCATATCACGGATGGGAGATAAATGCAAAGCCCTTCTTTTCTACGCAGAAGAAGGGTAAAAGGAACTTTTTAACGGATGTAAGAAGCCGAGCAAAGACTAGATAATACCAAAGAATACCGCCAATCCCAAGGTCCTATCCAAACCAAATAGAAGCTCTTTTCGATGCGGTCGTGATCGAAACCGCTATGAGCTCGGTCCTAGTACGAGTGGAGGGGCAGATGGACTTGCCAATTTACTATGTGAGCCAAGCACTCAACAAAAGCAAGCAGAGATACCGCTTCTAGAGAAGCTCGCTTACATGCTTTTAGTGATGAGTGTTAGAAAATTACGCACATACTTTTACCGACCACCAAAGTGGAAATAATCGACCTCCACTACCATTAAGGAACATATTGCATCGATCCGGATTAATAATAGGCCGATGCATGAAATGGGCAACGAGATTGCCAATTCGGAGTCACATCCGCTACCCCGCAGATAGCCATTAGCACAAGTCTTGGCGATTTCGTCGAGCTCACATTCTCCCGACCAACCTAGGGACATCCACCAACCCTTTGGGAGCTCTTTGTAGATGGGTCTTCTACACAAACTTCGGTAGGCGGTGTAGTATTAACCACTCCGCATTTGATATTTTTCTAGAACATCCATCATGTTCGATTCCAAGCGACCAACAATGAGGTGGAATATGAAGCCCTCATCGGAGTTGGAGATAGCCGTAGCTATGGGCATCAAAAGACTAAAAATACACATTGACTCGGGGAATCACGAGGCTGAGATGAACAAATGACCACCTACGGGAAGTCGTAAAAAAACTTCTTGGAAAAATTTGAACGGATATACGAGAACTAATTCCCATAAATGCAAATTCAAAAAGCGGATGCCCTACCGGATTGGCGACCTGGAAGGATCTTGGATATGAAAGAAGTCACCATAACAAGGTTAATACACCCATCCACCATATACTCTCGGTTGTTCGGGATCGTACCATGGAGGTCGACACTTAAAAATGGATAGCGCTAATCATCGAGTACCTCAAGGCGGGAACCCTCTCGAGAAAGGGTCCAAGCACGCCAAACTAGATGAGGGGCGACAAGATACGTAGTGATCGACTGACGACCTATATAAATGAGGTTTGATCTACCATTACTCGGATCGTGGCAACGGAACAAGGACAACTCATCCTCAAAAAAAAATCATGAAGGTGTGTGGAAACCACATACGAGGCCCGATCTAGCTCATAAAGTGGTGCGGCAAGGATACTTTTGGCCAACTCTGAAGAAGGACGCGTTAGAATATGCACAAACATGCCACCGCTATCAGATCTTCACCGCATCGATTAAAGTATCCCTAAAACTAACTAGCATCATGAGCCCATGGCCTTTCAAAAATGGGGCATCGACATCATCAGCCTCTACCCACGGCCAGGGAAAGTAAAGTTCACCCTGCCGCAATCGATTACTTCACCAAGTGAAGGTTCAAGCTCTAGCAACAATCGATCAAGACAATGTGATAAAATTTATCCGGAGGAACATCATTTGCCGCCGATTTCTCCCAAAGCGATAGTGACAGACAATAGAAAACAATTCGATGGCCTCAAGATCGACACTTTCTTCAGAAAGTGGCCCTTACCACTCGCAGTCGAATGGCCAGGTAGAAGCCATCAACAAGATCATCAAACACACCCTAAAAGCGAGGCTCGAAAGGGAAATGGGCAAGTTTAATTTCCGAGGTGCTATGGTCATATAGAATGACGAGTAGAAACTTCGGCGAGAAACACCATTTTCCCGGCATTGGGTGAAGCATTGATCCTCACGAATTTTGGTCCGCAAACCATCGAATTGAGAAGAGAGGCAATGAGGACAATGACCGGCAAGAGCAATCTCAACCTTCCGAAGAAAAGAGGATAGAGGCTAACATAAGAAACGCTAGCCATAAACGACAAAAAAAAATATTACAACTCAAAGGTCAAGCTTCAAAGTTCAAGGAGGAGCGACCTCGCCTTAAAAAAGTGCTCGAGTCCCCAAAAGAGTGTTCGGCCCTACTTGGGAAGGCCCATTCGAGAATATCCAAGTAGTTCAAACCAATAGGGCATACGAGATTGAAGATCCAAACGGCACACCAACGACAATATCCATGGAACGCAGCCCACCTGAAAAAGTATTACCATTAGAAATAATTTATAATTCTTTTCTCTTTATTTCTCCCAATAAACTCTCATACCTAGGGAAGATCCAATGTAATAAATTCGGAATCCTAGATCGTATAATATCCTTTGAATAAAGGAAAACGTCAACTTTTGCCATCTCTACGTGTTTGCATATTTCAACAAAAAGTCAATCAAGACCGCAGACATGTTGACACGAAGGACAATGGTGGTCAAAAGGATGGTCGCTAAGCATATAAGTCAACCCATTACTACGGAAGGATCTCTCGAACGGAAGCGAACGAGGTCGCTTGCTGCACAAGTCAAGCACTTGGCACGACGACCTCCACTAAGGCAACGCCAATATGGCTAATCCAAAGTTCACCACGCCAGTAAAAGATAAAGGCGAATAGAGCTCGGATACATCGCATCTAAAAAAAAGCAATCGAGCCGCGTATAATAATTTGTAGTCGCCGATGTATGTTCGGAATCACACGACCAACGCTCAAAAGGTAAACACAAACATTCAAAAAAGAGAGAGACGAAATACAACAACGAAACGGAAATAACTTTTTATCCATTAACAAAGCCCGGGCGGGTACACCAAAAAACAAAGACAACAGCCGATTACATCTTAAAGCAAAAAAAAAACACAAGCAAAGAAACATCCTCCCAAAGAACACCTCGGAACATCGGATGGATGGAGAAATCTCAACACTTGTCCCCCGGACTCAACCCGATCAACCACCGCTTCTTCGTCCCTCCAACCTTTAATTCTCACCAATTCCTCCTCGCCACCACATTCCTCCAAACCAACCAAGTCAGTAGGTCAACTCCATGAGCCTACCAAGAATACGTCATCAAGCGGCATCGCTAACCCAGTCCCCTCCCGCCATAGTCCGGAAGGACAAGTCCACCCCAAAGTCTCGGATCTACCACAGGAAGAATCACATAAAGTTGAGGGGCACTTTCGAGAACGCAAAGCCCAGCCGGCCCGGCTCCCGGAGAGAGAAGTCCCCTTTCCTGACCCTCCGGAGGAGCGATCATCATACTGTTTGCCTCCGAGTTGGGGAATCCACTCCCAGACGCGCAGCCGGGCATCCTCCAACTCTCATTCGCTTTTTCTTTGTTTGAGGACCGCTCCCTGGGGAGGAGCTCCCCGCTTCCATTAAACCCTCTCCACTTGCCGGGCCGCGGACATGTGATGGACTCGGTGTGAAGAGAGAAGAAGAGCCCGGTTTCGATGTGAAAGACATCTATTCTTGGGACCAGGGTGGTCATTTTATGGGGATGTGTGTAATCGCAAAACAGGCGACCATCACGACAAATCACAACCTCTCGGAAGAGCTTACAGGGGGCTGAGTTCGTGAGGATAGGTTTGCAGGCCTGCCACAACCTCTCGAAGTGGAATTGAAAAGATCAATGTGGCCCGAGCTCGTAAGGGTAATCAAAAGTGACCTTATGGGTGGCTTCAAGTCCCATTTCATCGCCCTTCTAAGGCTAAATCACACATGCAAAAGGAAAAAACAAATTAGATCAAGATTGAAATGCTCAACTATTTTTTTAAAAGTTTCCTAACGATATAATCCGATCCGAAGTTTCGGTAGGAATGCCAATCTTGAATCGATCCTGGTGGGGCACTGAAGGCCCCACCCACGAACCACACATCGGGGTGCCAATTCTTGATCTTACTAGAAATATACCACGATTAGCCACCCCGTGGGCTTCTTGACAGAATGGCCCCTCTTGGTCGTGATCGTGATCGACGGAATAATTCACCACCATGGGGGCGGGAAAAAGCGAGACGAGGCCTTTGGCAAAGGATGGTCATAGTCGCGGGATATAACTCCATCCATTGGGGATTATACGGGCGAGAACAAGCCGCCATCAAATCGAGATCAAAAGGAAAGTGGAGGCCGACGTCTAAAGTGCGAATGGCTTACCATACCTTGAGAGGGGTGAATCTTAAGCCGAAAAAATAAATGTCGTTAGGGGTCTCAAACTTGAGATGAGCGTCGATTAGAACTTTTCGTCATGATGGATTTAGTTTTCATCGTTTATAAAAAAATTATGTCCTTGGTCGCCGGTAGTCTCACGCTCGAATAGGCCGGCGATGCTCAAACCGGCCATATATAACCGATAATCAAAAATAATCTGGGTGTTCGTATCTACGAAAGCGAGAAGTCTCGTAGCCTTGGAAAGAAACATCATCTTGAACCGCCAGATCTTTGCTTTCTGGCCGTAAGGTTTCCCAATTGCTCAAGCGAACCAAACACCTCTAGGTCCGCCAGTGCATTCCCCTCACCATGACGAGAAGAACCCACATCCCTATGAACGGAGCCTCCGCTATGAGCACCAACCAAAGGGACTTCTCTCACTGGAGAATGAGTCTCAGATTGAACTTCAGGAGAAATCCCACTACTCCTCCCAACCAGGTTCAAGCGATCCCCATTCGACATATTAGATTGATGGGAAAGTGAAAAAGAATAGAAGGAATATCACACTTACCCTAAGGGCGTCGATACACGAAGTCGCCGGAGATAGATAAGATCTTGGAGATTCTTTCGTACGATGCGTAAGATGAAGTGGGGAAGAAGGAAGAACGATCATATTTATGGCTAGTGGCAGGGAACATCATGCAAATAAGTTTTCAAATCCAGGGGCGAAACCGCAAAATCCCAAAAAATGCGGAGCGTGTGGCCGTCACGCACCATCATTACTATACAGGATGACATCATCGACCGCATTGTTTCGAGGTGACGGTTAGACTCATCGAGCGTACAAAGTGGCCATCATCATGCATTAAAATCGAGAAAGGATTTTAACTAGAGTGACCAAATATCACCACCTCATTGGCGACACGGGCGGTTGTTGCGACCCCATGACGATGAGACGACCATCGGTGAGTGATGTGATGGTCATTCCATGGAAAAGATGGTCGATCATAAGGAAGCGACCACCTGAGATAGCCGACCTCCATCACCTTGGTCGACATCCATGGGTGACCACCCGAGGTCGTGGGCGATCATGCGAGATTACCCAAAGATATATATGGACGAGATCTAGAGTAGTTAAGGTAGCGGATTCGCTTGGCTTAAACTCGACAAGTATATCTCAACACGATGGCTGCAACCCTAAAAGGCCGACGAAAGAGGCCCACAAAGATGGTTAACCTAGTTTGTAGTTTATAGATACTTCTGATATCATCCATTGTAAGGGATCAAATTTTTAGTACTATATTATTGATACATTCCTGGCTTGGTATTGCCCCGGACATAAATTAATTCCCATGAACCCAAATACCAAATTCCATCTCTTTTCTTGCTTTCATCCATTTATTCACTTTTGATTGTTTATCGCGAGGATAAATCTCGATTATAATAGTTTGCTCAAAAGGTGAGGATGATGCCTGAGTTTTTAGAGGATTGGGGTTAGAGACATATCATACCTTTTGGCGAAGAAGGAACATACAAGACCTGGAACAGGATATAAAGATGTTAATGGAGTCGGATTATATAGATGATGGTGTGCGATCAATGCTACAAAAAAAGAATTAGCCCAATTATTTGTGAATGAAGAGGTGTATTGGAAGCAAAAAGCGAAAACACACTGGTTAACGGGGGGTATCTTAACACCTGTTTCTTTCAACAAATGGTGTCGGCTAGTAAACGAGCAAATAAGATCACTGGTCTTTATAGTGATGATGGTAGATAGGTTACGGATAAACAAGGGATGCAAGAAATTGTGTCAGATTATTTTACCTCATTGTTGCGGCTTCTAATGGGGTGCAAGACGTTGAGCAGGTTACTCAACATATCAGAGACAGAGTAACGGAGGAAGATAACCAATTTCTGATTCGAGACTTTGATGAGGAGGAATTTCGAATTGCTTTATCACAGATGCACAAGGATAAACCCCCTGGGCCTGATGGTTTCAATATGGGGTTTTATAAAAAGTTCTGGGTAAAGATTGGAAGCGATGTGGCCAAGACATGTATTAAGTGGTTGAACGAAAGTGCTTTATTGACCGGTTTGAATTATACCACGGTGGTCCTTATTCCTAAATGTGAGGATCCTAAATCCATGAAAGACTTTCGCCCTATATCACTATGCAATGTGGTCTACAAGATACTCTCAAAAGTGTTGTGTAATCGGTTAAAACAAGCTCTCCCAGACCTAATTGATGAGTCTCAGTCGGCATTTCAATCGAGGAGGTCGATCCAAGATAATGTCTTAGTGGCCTTTGAGATGACTCATTCAATAAAGAGAAGGAAAGGTAAGAGGGGGAATGTAGCTTTAAAGATAGACATCAGCAAAGCTTACGATCGGGTCGATTGGAACTATTTGGAGAGCGTGCTACGGAAAATGGGTTTCCATGAGAAATGGGTTGGTTGGATGCACCTTTGCATTAGAACGGTTTCTTACTCCTTTCTAGTGAACGATGAATTGGTGGGTCCCATTTCCCCAAAAAGAGGTCGTCGACAAGGTGACCCTCTTCAACCTTATCTCTTTCTCTTTTGTGCTGAAGGGTTGTCGGGATTACTTAGATGTGAAAATAGACGTGGGAACATCCATGGAAGTAGAGTGTGTAGGCGTGCACCGGCCGTTTCACACCTTCTCTTCGTGGATGATTGTCTCTTATTTTGTAGGGCGGAGAATGCGGAATATATGTACTTAATCTCTAAGGGCAAGCAATTAACTATTCAAAATCGGGGGTTTTTATAGCCCAAATGTTTCTCTGGGAAGTCGACATGCCATGAATGATATCTTGGGAGTAAGTAACCCTCTTAACACTGGAAAATACTTAGGATTTCCATCGCTAATTGGTCGGGGAAAGGTAGAAATATTTCGCTACTTGCGAGAGAAACTTTGGAATCGGTTGAATCATTGGAGAGGCAAAAAGCTTTCTAAAGCTGGGAAAGAAATATTGTTAAAAGCGGCAACCCAGTCTATTCCAGTCTACTGCATGAATACTTTTTTGCTCATGTCCACGTTACTCAATGATCTCCATAGAATGATGAACTCATTTGGGGCCATGGTACGGACACTAAGAAATGAGTCAAATGGGAGTCGTTATGTAAGCACAAAAATGATGGCGAGATGGGATTTCAAAATCTCCATGTGTTCAGCATTGCCATGCTAGGAAAAACAGCATGGCGACTTTATTCGCAACCACAATCTCTTGTGGGACGTATTCTGAAAGGTAGATATTACCCCACCACTGATTTTTTTCCACTCGAGGCTTGGAAACAACCCGAGCTTCACATGGCGAAGCATTCACACGTCCCGTGATCTTGTAAAGATGGGGTCTCAATGGAAGTTGGGTGGAGGGGATTCTGTAATAATGTGGGGAGATAAATAGCTTGATGATAATGGAACATTTTATGTGGAGGGGTTTGAAGATACGGTTCTTACAGATTTTTTTCATCCCTAATACTCGGGAATGGGATGTTCCTCTTATTCGGGAAGTGTTTGGGGATGAGGATTGCCGTAGAATTCTCAGCACAACGCCAGCCCCATTTGGAGTGGAAGACAAAATTATTTAGCATTGGTCAAATGATGAGAAATACTCCGTAAAGTCGGTGTATCATTTGGCTTTTAGAATCATAAACAGTATTGTAACATATCAGGATACTTCGTGGAAGAAAATGTGGGATATAAAGGTTTCTCCAAAAGTCAAGGCATTTTTTTGGCATCTTTGTAAGGGCTGGATGGTGGTGAAAGCAAAGTTGAGCAGATGGTATCCTGGAACTAATTCCATGTGCCCGGGCCAGAAAGCGAAAGAATGGAGGAAAACGCCAGGGTACCTTTTTTGGATTGTGAATTCGCAAAGGGTGTTGGGAGACTTAATTTGTGGAGTAAGATGGATAGTTTGTCTTTATGAGGTCGGCGAATCTAAGACCTTTTTTTGGTGTGGATGATCATTGATTGGAATGAAAAAAGACTTGAAACTTGTAGTAATAATTGCATGGGCGGTTTAGCGAGCTAGAAACAGGAAAGTCTGGGAACAGGGTGTTGTGCCCGGTTTATATTTTCTGGCCAACAATAAACAATTAATGTTTGGACGATCAAAACAAGTAAAAACGTAAAGTTTGATTACCCAGTTCGTCTGTGAATAAGACTACGTCTGGGGGCGACCAAGCCAGGTATAATTCACTATAATTTACGCCTAGAATGCTAAGATTTTTCAACCTTTTACAATGAACTTGACATGAAGTATTTATAGACTAGAAACTAGGTTTTTTGGGTCTTCATTGGGTTTGACGATCGCCCTTAGGGTTGAGACTTTGACGCATGAGTATCCACCGATCTTCGCCGAGATCTTCGTGATGTCGACATACACTTGCTCCGATTAGCTCCTCAAAATCGGCTCCCTTATTAACCCTAATATATTCTTCTTTAAGATGATATAACTCGGGGATGGATGCAAGTCGCTCCGCTCGAGGCTTTAGAATGTAAGTCGCCTTGCGACTTGTGGAGTCCCAAGAATTAAGCCTCGCGATTTGTCATTTTAATGATTTGGGTAAGAAGCACTTAGTCTTGATGGACAAGTCGACCATGCGGCCATTTATCCCCGGATCATGTGTCGCTTTAAATGGCATTGGGGGCGAATTGTCGTTTTTGCGACTTAACGGGGCTGTTTATCCATGCTACAATAATTGCCTCAAGTCGGGGTCGCAGATCGGGGCCTTGACTTGACTTGATTCATTATTCTGCTGACCTATGGTAAGTCGACCTAGGGAAGTGTTCCTGAGGCGAGTCGTCATCCTCAGGTAGGTGAATCATCGCCTTGATCTTGTGAATCGGCATGACAGACTGATCCCAGATTTGTAGATTTGACATGATGGCATGCCAGGCCGATGACGTGGTGCGCCACAAATCGACCTAACGAGAAATCGCGGTGTTGACCACACGCGATCCCCACGATTTTATTGATGAGGCGGGCCTGAAGTTTGGTTTAATTGCATCTTGGCCCTTCTCCCCCTCTTATAAATAGGTGAGGGTTTTAGGCTGTTAAACCGTTCTTCATCTTCTGCAAAAACTCTCTTGAAATCCCACGGCTTTCTGAGAACTTTGGAGGATTCGACGAAGACTGATTCAGGTAAAAATCCATTACTCCTTAATCTTTATTATGGTTGTCTGTTCTTCGATGACTCCCGCCGCCTCTCAGCCCACGATACTGTCGTCCTCGGATGAGGATAATATTTTCATCGCTCAGCTACGCCGCCACTATAGCTCTACCTCCGCCGCCACCAATGTGGGGATACCCCCAACTGCCGGTGCTCCCAGTGATAATCGGGACGATGATGGTAATGATGAGGGCGATGATGAACAGTTATTGGAGGAATTGGCCGACATTACCCACCTTCTTGTATTGAATATTAACCCTCTCCATGTTGTTATACTAGAGAAGATGATGGCAGCGAGTCCCTCTGCCCCGACCTAAGATTACGGGGCCTTTGAACAAGCTTTTGATTATAACTCTTACGAGGCTCGAGCCCCGTATAAGCGATCCGAGCGTCGTTATTGAAAGTCGGTCAAGTTGGCCTTTGTGGCATCTAAAGAAAAATACCGACCAGTTCTATCTGATCGGTGTGTGCGTTCGCTACGTCGTTTATATAAGGTGCCCCGGGATGTACATTTCTATGGAGCGACTTCCAATGAGAGCGCTTAACAGCCACCGCCAGGGATGATCACGGTGAATGAGCACACCATGGAGGCAAGAATCTGCTTTCCCTGATCCAGACCATTTCCCATCCTGCTCATGTCCGAATCGAGCCTCACGCAGATTACCCCAAATGGTTGAGCTACATTCTCTCTACCATGATCGTGTTGGGGCAAGCAGTTATTTCGCTTTCGAATCCGCAGACGAGATATCATACGTGATGATGCCCGCCTGGCAAGCCGAGGCTATAATGTCGTGTGACTTTGTAAGGGCGGGAGCTCGTGCGAAATGGATTCCCAACAAGGTCGAGGGGCCGCACGAAGTGGTGGTTCGTTGGAGGGAGTGGGAGTCTCAGGATCCTTCGAGCACATTGCTCATACATGTTCCGGCTGTTTATGCAAATTCGAGTTGAACATGGTAAATCTTTATGTATTTAATTACGGTTATACCGATCTAATTCTCTTTTTATCTTGTAGTGTTTGCCCCCATTCTGCCGAAATTGTCTTTGGATTTCCTGAGGCATTTAACACAACTTGCTACACTTCCTCCGAAAGCCGGCAAGACGTCAACGCCTCAACTCCGAGCTTGATCGACTTAAAGCCGCATGTACACATATCCTCATCGCCTCAAGATCCTTTGTAAGTTTACTTGTAAGTCTTCGTTAATATCGATATGGGATTTAATCGATCGGATTTCTTTTGTGTGAACAGCTTCCTAACATCCCCATTTACCGACGCCAACCACCGGCCCCGTGATGGTGACCCGAAGAAATATGCAATCGGCCGGATGAGGTGTGTGGTGACCACCGATGCCTCCTCCAAGCTCGACCCCCATCGTCCTCTATCGCCGATAAGGGAAGAGAAAATCCACAGGGCCAACTTCGCAAACTCCGAGCCGCCTCAAAAAAGGATGAGGGAGGAGATAGGCTCATACCGGCCGGAGATAAATCGGGGATAGGAGGTCACCACTGTCTTCCACACCCGCCTTCCCCCGGAAGGGAGTCGCCGTTCCGAGGATGATTCCCCGGTCATTTTGGGATGAAGATCTAAGTTAATGAGTAAGTCCGTCCACCAGATTTTCCTTAGTTTTTATCATTACTCGCTAACGACTTCAGTATCTTTCACAGTCTTGACATCACACTACCAAATTCTCACGGAGGCATTGAGCTTGGAGGTCGCGCCCTTTTTCCTAAGAGGTCCCTCGGCTACCAGTTTCTTATCTCTAGGTTTTGCGTGACCGCTTCCCGCAATGGACCACGCCAACGCCACCGCCGAGAGTGATGGGCAACATGTATTCGCCCGCCCCACTCCCAAAAGCGGTCTTCACCGGAGAAATCCAAAGGCTCGGGCTTGAGATTGAGCTCAAGAACCCGGGAAGGCGCAGGAGAGGGTTACCGACAAAGGGTCGACATCATGCGTCGAGATTCGAAGAAACCGGAGATGTCCAACTCCGAAATCGCACCCAAATAATCTTGAGGCCAAGAAGGAGTTGGCCGCCAATGAGGTGCGACGAAAAGAGGCCGAGGAGTTAAACGCTAATCTTGTTTACGTGATGGCGCTCGTCAGTGGCCATTCGGATCTATCACAATGCGAACCCTCCGGCGACCTCAACGGGTTTGTCACCGAAATGGGCCGATTACGCCCATGACAACCCTCCCCGCCCCTAACGCCCCGCTAGAGATCAAAGATTTGGAGATGATGGGCGCCGACCTCTCCTTCTTTCCCAACCCGGGCCGGATTGTGTATCCTGCTCCCGATCCCAATGAGACACAGTCGGGCTCTACTGATGCGGTCCTTGAGACCCAACTTGAAGAGACTCGGCCCCCACTGGAAGTCGCAAGGGAGGACACCGCTGAGAGGTCGGGTGCTGACCTTACTGGGAGTGTTATCATTCCCGGCCTCTGATGGGGATGCTTATCGGGATTCTGATGGTTCTTAAGAATGATAACATCAAGAATCCTGATAAGAAAAATGAGATTGAGAATTTGTTGAACCCCATTCCCAACAATATTTTTGATTAACACGCTTTGAAATCGGAGCCCGCCTAGAGGTCGTAGTGAAATCGAGCGGTGGTAGGTAGTAGGTAGGACATCAGAATTTATGTCTTGATGTATTTCATTTTCCATTGGCTTTAAGTCGCTTGATGTAATCGTCCTTCGAACTCTATAATGTATCGACCTTCGGGCCTTTGTCATTAATGAAAATTCCGTCTTTTTCCTTCATTTGCTGTGCTGACTTGATTTCCTTATGCGACTTTTATAACTGCTTTGGTTCTTATCGTTTTATTGACAATGCAATTTTTCTTAAACTTTGCTTAGTTGTCTTACAAAGTCGGGGGAGGATCACACCTCTTTCGATGGTGATCTCACCGCCAGTAAGTCGAAAGTCATACTTCAGGCAGTCGATATTTTATATATCCGACCCCCTCAGTTTAAACACATGAATTTTAAAAAGAGGAACTGACATTATTATTGGTCGATTGGTTTACAAGGATGCAATTTCGAACCTACTGATAATACTTCTTTAGGTGAGCTGCATTCCATGGTTACTAAGCCTTAGTGCCATCTGGATTTTCGAGCTCGTAGGCGTCATTTGACAGGACTCTTGTGACCTTGAACGACCCTTCCCAGTTCGAGCTGAAAGTCCCTTTAGATACACCAAGTATTTCTTCAACACCAAGTCTCCTTTTTTGAATTGTCGAAGTCGCACTTTAGATTTGTAGTACTTCTCTGATTTTTGTTTATATCTCACATTTCTCATGTTGGCTTCTAGTCATTTTTCTTCGAGTAGGTCCAGGTTTCTGGCTAAAGCCTCGTCGTTGTGGTCAATCGCAACTTGAATCATGTGGAGGTTAGGAAAACCAACCTCCACAGGTACGACCGCCTCGATTCCAAAGGCCAATGTGTAGGGAGTTTCCCCTGTTGAATTTTGGCAGGTCATTCTGTACGACCACAACACATCTGGCAGCTCGCTAGCCCATTTTCCTTTTCCCCCTTCAATCTTGGCTTTCAGCGTGTGTTTGGTGATCTTGTTCACAGCCTCGACCTGGTCGTTCGATTGAGGGTGGTATGGAGTCGAGAAGAGCTCTGCGATCTTCCATTTTTTGAAGAAATTGTCGATTTTGAGGCCATCGAATGGTTTTCTATTATCCGATATAATGGAATGCGGCAAACCGAATCTGCAGATGATATTTCGCCATATGAACTTGATGACGTGATCTTGATCTATGGTTGCCAAGGCCTCAGCCTCAGCCCATTTTGTGAAGTAATCCACCGCAACCAGGGCATATTTAACTGAGCCTGGAGCTGTTGGGAGCTGCCCAATAATGTCTATCCCCCCACTTTGCAAAGGGCCAAGGACTGATGATGCTCGTGAGTTCTTCTGGAGCGAGTGCATAAATTTGGCATTTATGGCACTTGCGTGTGAAAATGATGGCGTCGGCCCTTAAGGTTGGCCAAAAATACCTTTGTCTTGTGGTTTTGTGAGCCAATGATTGCCCCCTCAACAGTGGTTTCCCGCGACACCTTCGTGTATCTCCCTTAGACGGCTTGCCCTTGTTTCCGTGTGTGATACAATCAAGTAGTGGAACGTCAAGCCTCATTTATACAACTCGTTGTTGATCATCGTATAGTGCGTGGCTCGTAATTGCAACTGCCGAGCTTGAATTCTGTCTTGCGGCAAGAGACCATTTGTCAAGTATTCAATGATGGGTATCATCCAGTTCACTGTAAGTGTTTCTAGGGTCGCGACCACTGTATGAGCAATGGAGGGGTGGGAGAGCTTTGTGATGGTGACATCCTTCATCTCTGCTGGCCCCTCTAAAGTCGCTAGCCTTGCTAGAGCATCGGCTCATGAATTCTGATCCCTCGAAACTAATTTAACGTGGATTTGTTCGAATTTCTGACATAGTACCTTGACCACCTCTTGGTAGGCCGTCATTCTATCGTCTCGAGCCTCATATTCCCCCGAGACTTTACATGCCACGAGCTGAGAGTCCGTGTGTACCTGTAGCCTCTTGATGCCCATTGTTGTTGACATCTGCAAGCCGCTGATGAGTGCCTCATATTCGGTCTCGTTGTTTGTCGTGGGGAAGTCGAAAGTGATGGCATTCTGAAACGAAATGCCCTCCGGACTTATCAGGACTACCCCAACACCTGATTTGTAGGAAGTCGATGATCCATCTATGAATAACTGTCAAGGCGGACTGGCTGAGCTGCTAGCCTCTGAAGAGAAGGTAAGTTCGACAATGAAATCGGCTAGTGCCTGAGCTTTAATTGCCGATCGAGTTACATACGTTACCCCGCATTGTCCGACCTCAATAGCCCACTTGAGGCATCGAACTGTTGTATCAGGTTGGTGGAGCACATTCCTTAGAGGCAGGGAAGTAAGAACTTCGACTTGATGGTCGAAAAAGTATGGTCTCAACTTCCTTACACTCATGACTAGTACACATGTTTCGGAAGTATATGTATTAATCAATAATTAAATATTAAAGTAGGTATTATCTATTAGAAATTTAAATCATTAGATCCAAATATCATCCACGATGATAAACCGAAACAGGAAGAGATATTAATCATAAAGCGGAAGCGTACCTGACTCCATGAATTGATTTGTGTCTTACACTGGTTTGGTTTTCCAAACTATCAGTTTCACTCTTCTTCACTTTTCCATAGAGAGAATACAGAATGTGGAATGAACGTACTGACGTTTGGGGACCATAACCCTAACTTATAGAATAAGTTTCCTATATTTTCTATTTGGTCCCTCAACAAATAGAAAATCACTTAATGGTTTCTACACATAAAAAGCCCATGATTATTTAATACTCATATTAGCCCATAACTTAAACTTTAGTGGATCACTTTAATTGGGTCACTTTAAGACAACAGTACACATTTAATTTGACAAGTGGAAGCCCAATATGTTAGATATTTCCAACAATTTCCCACTAGGGCAAACACGTGACACCAGACAAATATGTATTTCCAAAATGAGCTCAAACCTTGTTGTCATCCTTATGAGTATCCCTTAAACAATCTTGTCACTAGCTGTATCGATATAGGACTAAGGAGGCTTTCGTTACCTTAAGTGTGACTAAACCCATCAATAATCACAAATACCATTACAATCAATAACAGATCAATCATGGTGTGTAGCATGAAAATTACATGTAATGTGATCTGACATGATCTATTTCCAACTGGTCCTTCCTTATTCCTTAGTGAGATCAACCGAAAAACAAAATTTAAACAAACAGAGTGTATATAAATCAAAAACTTTATTTCTCTAGAGAATTATCCAAAACACACAAAATTGTGTCCATAACATAATATAAAGCAACAAAACATTATAGACTCCCACTAAATCAAAGTATGCTGAAATAGCATAACACCCATATGAGTCGTATGCTCATGAAAGACCTTGGGTGGTAAACTTTTAGTTAGCGGATCCGCAATCATTGAGTCTGTTCCAATGTGCTCTATAGAAATCTGACCACTCTGCACTTTTTCCTTCACAACTAGGAATTTTATGTCAATATACTTTGACTTAGTGAACTCCTGTTGTTATTGAAATATAACACAACCGGATTATTGTCACATTACAACTTAAGTGGTCTTTCAATAGCCCCTACAATACGCAGCCACGTGATAATATTTCGCAACCATATTTGCTAATAGAAAATATAGCCTGAAGTGGATATTGACATCCAATGAAATCAGAATCAGAATACCTGATGATCTCCTGCTGATCTGATTTCCTGTATGTAAGCATGTAATCCTTAGTTCTTTATAGATACCTCATAACCCATTTGGCTGCTTTCCAAATATCCATACCATAGTTACTTAAGCATCTGCCGAACATACCCACAGTAAAACCCAAATTAGGTCTGGTGCAAATCTAAGCATACATTAAACTCCCAACAGCCGAAGCATATAGAGCATTTTGCATCTCTTGACCTTCAAGATCAGTTTTAGGGCACTGACTGAGACTAAACTTGTCTTCCTTAGCCACAGGGGTATAACCTGACTTGCAGTTATGCATGCCAAAAATTTTGTAGCACTTTTTCTATTTATCTCTTTTGTGCTAATCCAATAATACCTTGAGAGCAATCTTGGTATATTTGGATCCCTAAAATAAAAGAGGTCTTCCCAAGAACTTTCATTTCAAATCTCTTTGATAGAAAAGTCTTGGTGTCGTGCAACAAACTTAAATCATTGGTAGCAAGTAGTATGTCCTCGACATATACCACCAAGAAAATAAAATTACTCCCACTGAACTTTTGATACACAAAATCATCAATATCATTAGTCTCAAAACTGAATGAGACAACTACTTCATGAAATTTGTAGTACCTCTGACGAGAAGCTTGCTTGAGTCCATAGATGGATTTCTTTAATTTGCAAACCATATTATTTGAATCTCCTAACACAAAGTTTTATGGTTGCACCATATATACTGTCTCAACAGTGTCACCATTAAGAAACAATGTCTTTACATCCATCTGATGTAACTCAAGGTTATAATGTGCAACTTGTGCCATTATGATTCTAAAAGAGTCTTTCATGAAAACCTGAGAGAAAGTCTCTTTAAAATCAATGCCTTCCCTTTGAGTAAAGTATTTAGCCACAAGACGTGCCTTATATCTTTCCACATTACCATTTGATACTCTTTTGGTTTTAAAAAACTATTTACAACCAATGGGTTTCAAACCTTCTGGTAATGAGACAAGATCCCAAATTTGATTGTCTTGCATTGACTTATACTCTTCGTTCATGGCATTAATCCACTTTTGAGAATCTGGACCCTTCATGGCCTGATGAACATTGATGGGATCATCTTCCATTAATTCATAACTGTCCTCATTTTATTGGAGAAAAACAATATAATCATCTGAAATAGTTTCTCTTCTCTTTAGTGGATCTCCTCAATTTTACATGCTCTTTAGGTTGTTGAGGTTGTTCTTGAATTATTGCATAAACCTGATCGGGAAGATCTTCAACATCAACTTGTTGAGGTTCCAAATCTGCTTCTTTTCCAATGATAGGTATGAATACCTGAACATTGTCATAAGCAGTAGTAGGTGTCGAAACCGACTCTTCCTCAACAACAATGTCTCTAACCTTATTTCTCCGCCCAAACTCAACATCCTCAAAGAACTCTTCATTTCTCGTCTCAAAATTGATATTTTAGTCGGATCATAAAACTTAAAACCCCTTAATTTTTCTGAATAACCAACAAAGTGTTGGGGAATGAGTTTGCACAGATCTATTCGGGGTGAATATTTAAATACAAATTTAATTCATTAATTATTACTAGCATGAATTAATCCTATATTAATTCAAATAATAATTTCAACAACATATCATGCATATAAAAACCACGTAAAACCTACGATGCGAATCTACGGGTTTACGTGAAAGTACCTCTCGGGATAAAGGACTTGGCCTGACGGACTAACCAAAAGGACTTCTCAAGTATTCCCTTAGCCCTTGCTCAACTATCTGGTGGAAGGACACTTGTCGAACAATTAACAAAAGGAAAAAATAAACTTTGTTGCACCACCTTTGTGGATTTGCTAATATTTCCAGCACATGGAATTGTACTTGGGAATGAACTAATCATCCCCTATTTATAGGAGAGGAGTTGGTCGAAATTCTTGTAGAAAAACAATGTGGGAAAAGACTTCTTGGTCACTAAGAAATCTTGAATATATCTCCTATATTCTTTTTCCCATAATTAAAATATTCCACAAAAATCCCACCACCTCTAATTATGGATTTTTCGAAAATTTAATGTGCAAGATTCCAAGATTTGGATCTTCTTGAACTTATGAGATATTCTTGTATTTCAAGAAATACATATCTTCCATAATATATTTTCAAGAAAATCAAGAAAATCTTTCTTGCCCATTATATTTCCAAATTTTCAAAAATTTCAATATAGATAATCTAGTGGGAGATTTCTTGAATTTAATGAGATAATCTTGTATTCCAAGAATACATATCTTCATTCCATAACAAAATTCAAAGAAAATCTTTCTCCCAACATATCTATAAATTTCGAAATATTACTTGGAAAATTAAGCAACAATATTTATTTTATTTTAATCACATTTTCAGTTAATGGACTATTTGTTGGGCTACTCAGGGGGCCTTTAGGAGAATTAAGATCGACCTTCTAATGGATCTTGAATATCTAATATTGAGCCACAATATAATTCAAGTCCATAAATATTAATTAATCTCACTACATAATTAATCCATCTTAACCCATATTACAGTCAATATGGCTCCTGGTCATTTATTTCCCGTGTTTAAGATTATCTAGCCCATTAATTAATTCAAGCCACTGAAATAGCTTTCCGTTAATTAATATCTTTTGTCCTTGGTTGAGGAACGATTCAACATTATTATCCATACCGGAAACTAATTCCACTTGCAAGATTTGGTATGATAAAGCTTATGAATCTCCCAAGGGGGTAAATCAAACAAGCATACTTGCACACGATTCTTCGTATTAAATCTTAGCAATCACATGTGACTAATAATATTGCCCAAGATAAAAAGTATTGAATCTCTCTTTGATTCGCTACCCATGATAAGTCAAAGCAATAGTTACCAATCCCACGTGATCCTATTTAAGGGACGAAGGTTAAGAAACAACGAACCACTGAGGTCTAATTCTTCATTGTTCAGTTCTGAAGAATTTATCCTCCTCAGAGGGTCCTATTCAAATTATCGGTCATGCACTAGTGTAATCTCTTGGTCAAGACAAACCAATCTGACCCTTACACCTTAACCTTTCGTGATGGGTTGTTCATTCCCATCTAGGTCGTGAATGGCGTACTTTTAGTTACAAGGGACTGTTAATTTAATCTTCTGTGATCTGGTATCACTAAATTAACTACAATGTAACACGTACGAATTAATTATTGAATGCTTATTCAAGAAATATATGTAACATTCAATCATATTTAAAGCATCATTGATAAACAATTTATTTCAGTAAATAAGTCAGAAAATTCAGTTTCGATTATACAAAGTAAAAAGCATAATTTTCAGTATAATCCCAACACAAAGTAGTTGCTAACTGTTTTGGAGTCTAATTTCTTTTCATTTGGCTTGTAAGGCTTAGCCTCAGTTGGACATCCCCAAATATGAAAGTGATTTAGACTAAGCTTTCGCCAAGTTTAAAGTCCAAAATGAGTTTTAGCAGTTGCTTTAGTTGGTACCCTATTGAGAATGTAAGCTGCAGTCTTTAGTGTTTCCCCCCAAAGTGTATTTGGTAAGGAAGAATGATTAATCATACTCCTCACCATATCCTTTAAAGTTTTTTTTTTTGTTTCGTCTTTCAACTACACCATTCATGCTAGGTGATCCCGGTATGGTGTACTGTAGGACTACTCCACATTCCTTTAGGAAGATAACAAAAGGCCCTAGACATTGTTCTCCTGAATCATCATATCTACCGTAGTATTCACCCCCCACAGTTAGATTTAACGAATTTAGTCCATTTTGCTGAGTTTAATTTCAACCTCAACCTTAAATATTTTGAACATGTCCAATGCCTTAGATTTTTCATGAATGAGATATATGTACCCATATCCTGAATAGTTATCTATGAATGACACAAAATATTGTTGACCATTCCAAGAAGTCGTAGGGAATGGTCCACAAATATCCGTATATATCAATTACAAGACACTATTAGCTCTTTAGGCACCTTATATTTCCTGTTTGGTTTGCTTTCCTTTAATACACTCCACACATAGATTAAAATCTGAAAAACGATTGTGTCTAAAAATACCGTCTGACACAAGCCTCTGATTTTACGATATAACCTAAGTGTTTGTGCCATACTTTAGTTGAAATTTCTTTATTTAACCTTAGAACAAACCAAAGTTAGATTTAATACCTTTCTTTACACGTCAAGCGTGATATTTGGTACAATCATTCCTTTTGTGTTCAGGTCAGAAGAAACAATTTTATCCTCAGTATTATTATGTTGTTTCTTGTGTGTTGGACCCTTATCCTTAGCAACATTCTCAATAACTTTCTTTTTAATGTCCTTTCCCTTATCTTTGGAATTAATGGCCAGCTGAACAACCTCAGATCTTTCTAGCTTCAATCTTTCTTCTTCTTGTACACAATATGAAATGAGCTCATTAAGAGTCCATTTCTCCTTTTTAACGATTATAACCTTTTTTTGGCTGAATTGTGCAGGAAGAGATATAAGCACCAAATGCACGAGTAAGTCCTCAGACATCTCGAGTTTTAGTGCACTTAATTTCGAAGCAACATGAGTCATCTGCATGATGTACTCCCTTATATTTCCCTTACTCTTGTACTTCATTGAGATCAAGTTTGCCAAAAGTGTACTTGTCTCGACCTTATCGTTTTTCAGAAAACGTTGTTTAATATGGGTAAGGTACTCACTGGCCTTAGTGATTTCCTTGATCTTGCAAGTTCTCGAAGGCTTCCTGAGTCTTTAAGGCTTCATGATCATTAGACTAACGCGATTTGAGCGCTCCCACTTCTCAAAGTTTTTCCTTTCATCAAGAGAACTTTCAGCAGTCAGAGAGCGGGTTGCTCTATCCTTAGTGCATAGTCAAGATCAAGGCAGCCCAAAGTGATTAGAAGATTATCCTTCCAATCCTTAAAGTTCGAACCACTAAGCATGGGTATGTTGCTAAGAATAGCAGACAAAGAAGTGGCAGATATAGCTGAAAACAGAAGAAAAAAAAATAACCGTCATGCTTACACCAACCACATAAACAATCAATAAATTCAAATATGATGATAACATCTCGAGGCAATCGAACACAACATTAATATCAAGTCTTTGGACAATAATATTAACTCGTTAAGGGTAACCTCTGTGTATTGATCAAATATCGACAATAAAATCGTGTCAACTAATAGCCTTCCTTTTGGGGTCGACTAATTAGTCACATGAAAAACTTTCTAATTGTCACGTATTTATCATTACAGTGTTTGTGTATTTTCGAGGCAAATATTAACCTTCCTTTGACCCATTAATACCCGCATAAATTTACACTAGCACAACCATCCCAATATTTTCAATGGAAAAATCTACACAAGAGAGGTCACTTTGGCGACTTCTTAATTCAATTAAACCATCTTAAATATTAGTAAAATTATATATAGAAACATGAGATGCCCATCAAATATGAATTATGATTTAAACATATATATATTTGAGATATACACGTCTCAATCCAATTTGTGTTATTAGCATAACAACACGCATGTGACGTATCTACCTTGTCCCCAAGGGGGTCACCGGGCCCCCGACCCCACTCAATTTCTTATATATATATACTTATAATTAAAACACATCATCATATGAGCATAGTTTAAAGTATAAGAAGCGCCAAGATAAATTGTGTATTAACGCCTAATATTTTGGAAGAATGAGTATTACTTGTGTTATAGATTATACCCTATATCATGTATAAAACTATCTCATACGAATGTGCATCTCCTTTAAAAAAAGTATTATGTGCATCATGTTCACTGTACACCACTATTACTAATCCTTGTAAAAATCAACACTCTAAATAAAATGTTGATTTTTAGGTGAGAAAAGGGTAACAAAATAGAGAAAGAATATGTATAATTCACATTTTCAATATACATATAAATGTATTCGACTCTGTTAATATAAAGATGTTTAGTCCAAATAATTTTCGAAAATATATAAAAATTCTAAAGTGCATTTATGTTATAAATTGGACCCCCCAGAAAAATTTACATTCCGCCATGAACACGTAACCTTAACCAAACTTTCATTTTAATCATAGTACCAAAATATGCTTCAGTTAATAAGCAAATTCTCTGAATCCTTATATCACAAACCGGCGCTAATAAATTTATTCCATGAATAAGTTTGCTGAATTCACATCACAGTAGCGCAAAAAAAAAAATTTAAATTCATAATTCAATATCACCAGTAGCGCTGATGCGCGCAAATCATAGCAGCCATAAACTGAAAATTAATCATTGAATTAAAACATAGGATTTTATTTACTTACTAAAGGTATTGCGTTGGCAAGCCATAACCTCAAATATGAATCAATACTCACCTAAATCAATACAGCCGGACAACACCATAATACTTTAATCAAATAAACAATTTAGGCGAATACATGCCCTTTTGTTAAATCAGCGCACATATAGCTTAGGACCCATTAACCCAAACAATTTCATACATACAGATCTGAATATTTGCGAAACAACATCGGAAAAACAAAAAAACGCAAATAGCAATCAAAACCAAAGCCCTAATATCAGATCTTGATTTATAAAAATTTCTTCCCAAAGTTTCAGAAAATCATACATAGAGGGGCTCTGATACCACTTGTTAAAAATTTAAATCATTAGATCAAAATACCATCTACGATGATAAACCGAAACATTAAGAGATATTAATCATAAAGCGGAAGCGTACCTGACTCCATAAATTGATTTGTGTCTTACGTTGGTTTGGTTTCCCAAACTATCAGTTTCACCCTTCTTCACTTTTCCATAGAGAGAATACAAAATGTGGAATGAACGTACTAACGTTTGGGGACCATAACCCTAACTTAATAAATTTTCTATATTTTCTATTTGGTCCCTCAACAAATAGAAAATCACTTAATGATTTCTACACATAAAAAGCCCATGATTATTTAATTCTCATATTAGCCCATAACTTAAACTTTAGTGGATCACTTTAATTGGATCACTTTAAGACAACAATAAACATTTAATTTGACATGTGGAAGCCCAATATGTTGGATATTTCCAACATTATCGAATTAAAATGCCTAGCATATAAACTGAAGTATTTGATTCAATATATAATCCAATAGAATAACTCATACATGGAGGTACCTTATTAAATCGTGTTTGCAAATTTTGTCTTTAACTTGGAATTTATCCAATTGCACTCTGCAATAAGAATAACCAGTGATTACTCTTCCTGAAAAAGAAAAAAAAAATCAATTTTGTATTAACATAACTGACTAGAAATTATATATATCATCATCAAGTCACATACATGAGAATGTGTCATTTACTTGATCAAAACACTACTTAAATAGAATTGTGTGAAATAATAATTATAAATATAAAATTGCAAAGAATTAAACATGATGTTCATGTTTTCTAATTGATGGAGTCTACATCTATTTTGTTCTAATGAATGAGATAATTAGCATAGCAAAAGAGATTAAGAGAAGAATTAAAATTCAAACCTCATATGAATGTTCAACGTTGGTTGATCTTTTGTGTTGAAACAAATAAGTCGCCTAAATAATCCACAGTAAGAATTTGCTACAAAAGCTCCATAAGAAATCAACAAAAGTATTTCATCCAAAGGGAAGAATTACAAAAAGAAGACTTTAACTTATATTGGACAAACAAGGTGAGAAAAAATGAAAATGCAAATCCCTAGTAATCATCATTAAGATCCATGAATGAAATATCAATCAAGCATGTGATGATTTGATTGCATATATAAATGGTTTAATTATATAGAAATTGGTCAACTTTCTCTATTAAAATCCTATTAATTAATTTTATTTAATTATTTTACAGTCTTAAATTAAAATAGAGTGATTGGATATCGTAATTAATACTAAACAAATATTGGTCGACAAATTTGTTGTCAATATTTTTTTATCTGATTACCTCTTTATTTTTCTGTAGTAATTTTGGGTGCTATTAAATAATTATAACATTAGAGATGTTTTACTAATTCAATATATTCCATAAAATTCGATTATTAATTACTTATTAAAATTGTATTAATTAATTTAATGATTCATGGTCTCAGATAAAAATAGAGTGATTCGGTCTATAAAGTTGTTTTTTCACTAAATTTTGTATGATTACATCATCATTCTTATTTGTAATGATTTAGTGAAGTATCGGAATTATTAGGCTTAATTGTAATTAAATTTACTATTTATCATTCAATTACAATTTAATTTTAAATTTTAGATAACTGTAGATTAATTTGATTATGTGGTAATAGATTAATTTGGTGTGTTGGTTGGCCAGATTACCATTTTAGCTGAAAGAGGACCATAATCGGGCTACTTTTTTTTTAAAAAAAAGGACCTATTTTAATATTAAAAGGATTATAATTAATAAAATAAAAAGATAAATGACCAAATTTGAATTAAAGGAAAGTTAAAGGACTATTTGTCAAAGCATAATTTTTTCATAAGTAACAATTTTAAAATGAGAATAGTCGGAGAAATCGACTTACAGATCAACAAAATTAGTCTAAATTAATATACACATGTTTTCAACTTATTCTCATAACGATATATAGGCAAATTTATTCTATAGTCAACACATCAGCAAATAAAAAAAGATATATAAGGTATCTAAATTCCAAAATAACCAATAACTTTTGACAACATCTTTTTCAAATAAGCAACATAATGGACTATAATTAATATAATCATAATTTATTGTAAAAGATATCATCAAGACAAACAAAACAACTAATTAATATTCTGATGAACAATTTATTTAAATATGTTTAAAACCTAACAAAACAACTAGAAAAAAATTCTTCATAACCAAACAAAACAACTTATTAAAATATCCCGGATAATAAAACATAGATAAATAGAAAATGTCATGATTCAATAAACATGTTCACTCGCTGTCTGGTTCAATCTTGACTTTTTTCAAAAGTTTGGAAGAAGATGAGCTCGACCCAATTCCATCATTTTCATCATCAATAACTATTGTAGTTGATGCCTTCCTCTTACTTTCAGGGGGTTTTTTCTTCATATTGACGCCTCTGTTAAAAAAAAAGAGGAGAATGAAGGTTAATTATTATTAAAAAAATTATTTAATTTTGAAAATGTTGATTGCAACTATGTAATATTTTTAAGTTTTGATGTTTGTTTAAATAAATTTAATATGATCACCTCAATGATATCCAATGCAATTATCCCTTTGGACTTTGTTTCATTGTCTCCATCATGTCCGTTGAAAGTTTCCTTTGTTTTTGGTGTCTCATTCAAAGGTTCAATTACTTGATTGTCACAAACAGATAACGCTGCTCCCTTATCCTGTATTGGCAAATACAATTATAAAAATATTTAAAAACAATTTATATTAGAATATAGTAACAAAATAATATGATCTGACCTTTTCAATATGTGCCAGAGCATTTACATCGCCACAAACACCTTGGTTTGTGTAATCGAGCATGATTTCATCCTGAAGGTCAACGTAGATAATAGTAGTTTAAAAAATAAAGTACTCATAATAGAAATCATACTTTTAATATTTTTGTTTAACTTTCAATTTATACCTTTGACGAAGAGTTTCTATCTTCAATTTCTTTGATCAACTTTTCATTCGCAGACACCTTCTTAACAGTATAAATGTTATTGTGTTAGATTGTACTTGGACACATGAAACCTGAATAAAAACTTTCTACCAACAAACCAATCAAGCTCCACAGGGAACGTTCCATTCAGACCCTTCTACAACACGGAGAAAAAAAAAACATTTTTATTGTATGTCAAAGAAATACAGATAGTTATGCAAATAATCACATTAATAACATTGGTCTTTTTTTTTAACATATAATAACAAATCTAGTAATTTTTAGCTTTTAAGTATTTCATCAAAACAAATTAATGATTTGATTACCTCATCCAAATCTTTCAATAGTTCATCAGTGGTTTTGCCTATTAGTTGGGATACATCCTTATTAAACAATACCAAAGATGTACAGCCAGTGTCATCCATAATTCTAAAATACACCTTGAATCTGTAGTGATAAAAATTTTATAAAAGAAAAATGAGTACTTGTAAAAAAAATACAGAGTAATGGATAAAAAAAACTTTGTAATTCACGATATGTAAAATTACCTTGGTTCAACACTAACTGGATCCAAACTGCAGTTATAACAATTGAATACCCCAACACTCGGTTCGACCTTCTTGCTGCACCGCTTGCAAGCGTAAAAGAACCAATTATAATTGGTTATTAGCTTGTGAACCGTCACAATGACAACACAAAATGTTTCATGTGTCTATTATTGTTAAATATACCAAATTTAAAAAAATATAAGATTTTTACATATGACAGTTAAGAATATTATTATGTTAGTTACCTCATCAATTTCGTGTAGCTCAGCAAGATCATTAATTTCAGTATTTGGTGTGAAATCAGCATATTCCGATTGAGTACTTCGGTTCGTTACACTCTATTTTGAAGGAACGGGAATCTTAATAAGACTGCGTTCCATCCTAATAGTTGAAAATATAATCAAAAAAGTAATAGGAAGTATAACACCATAAATTTTTTAAATTTTAATTTTAAATACGTTAGTTTACCTTCTTATGAACTCATCAACTTCAAGAATATCAGCATTAATGCTGAGGCAGCTCGCATACAAGGAATTTGACAATGTTTTAACTAATAAAAAAAGTTTGAAAACATAAATTAATCACACATTAATTTTTTTTAAAGTAAACCAATAAAAATGTAAAATATAATTATACAATGAGAGATGTATAATAAATAAAATTACCTCTCGATCGATTCATGACCCTGGCGCATTGAAGAACAATCACCTCTCGTATTTCAGAATTTGATCATGAAAATCTTCCCAAAGTGTGCAAGTAATTCTATCCCGACTAATAAAAAAAATGTATTAAATACTAAGTAATATTTCAATAATGAATTCATAAGATTAAAATGATAATTTAATGGATTGCCTTTCATCTTCCAACTCTATGTTAATTTTCTTTTTGTCGATGCCCTTAACATCAACTGTCTCGACATCAGAAATTCGAACCACATATCCAATTATATCTACAAATACAAAAGAATGAATTTAAATTGTGGCTTATCAATTTAATTTTTGGATTAAATAATTATGAATATTAGAATGCATAATACTTTTTACAAAATGATTACCTCTGAGGATAACATCTTCTTGTCTAGACTACCTTTGTATTTCATCAAAATAAGTGAAATCATATTCAGACTTTTGAATCATGAATCCAGAGCATCTTTGCATGTTGGTATTGATTATGGAACCGCAATTTGTATGGATGTTTTGTTGTCAACACAGTACCTCCATTCTGAGCTACACTAACATTGGATACAGTGTAGAACAATCCTTGTCGAATGATGGGCTCGAACTTCCTGATAAACTTCCTCATGATTGTTGCTCCAATCTTGGTTCCTTATAAATATATATTCCATAAAATTAGGCATGGTTGATAAATAATAATAAAAAAAAAATCAATAATTATTAAAATAAATAATAAATGATAAATACATGCTCGTCTATTAAGATGAGTTCCAAATAATTTTGCTGATTCAACATGAACTGATCATGAACAATCCAGTGACGAAGAACTTTCACCCTAATATTCCAGGTCTCTTTGTCCGGTGTTATTGTTGATACCGCAGAGTAGTTATACGCCATGATCTATAAAGTTGATAAAAAAAAATTAAAATATTAAAAATAATAATGATAAAGAATCTGATTACAAATGACAATCCATTCATAGTTCTTTATATATAGATAATAATTGAAAACAACCTATATTAAAAGCAACCAATATATGAAAGTAACCTATGTATTCGTGCTTTCGTATGAAAAGGTAGAGATTATTATCACATATATATAGGGGATAAGTTTATGTGTGATATTGACTTATTAATATTAATTAAGCATGAATTATGCAATTAATTAAAAAGCAATTTAGTAAGCATAAATTATGCATAAATTAAGAATAAATTATGCATCTGAAAAAGATTTGGAAAGTTCTAATCTAAAACTTATGGAAATGTTGAACAATTAGATTAGATTTAGCATAAATTATGCAATAGTAAATCAAAATAAATTAAAAGATAATAGAGAAGGAAAGTTGAATATATAATTAATATAATTGAAAACTAAAATAAGGAAAGAATAATTTTCATAAATAATAACGTGAATATTAATTTTGGTACATCCTAACTCATATGTGTAATGATTTGATTTCAACTATTCCTTATAATTTGAAGTACCACATTATGCAATTGAAAATACCACATTATGCAGCATTCAAAAAGACTATGAACTCAATCCAATTTACCTGAAAACCCATTCTTCTCACTCCATGCAGGATTTCTAGAGCCATGCTTCTCGTTTTTGAACTATCGCAATGTCTCCTGTCCTAAAATCTATGTGGAAACAACAACAAATTGGAACATCACATAATATCTAAGTATAAAAAACTGCAATCCCATGTATTAGATTAGGAAAATCAGATTAATGGTGTGTGATGAGCGTTAAAATTTGAAGTACCACATTATGCAACATTCAAAAACTATGAACTCACTCCAATTTACCTGAAAACCCATTCTTCTCACTCCATGCAGGATTTCCAGAGCCATTCTTCTCGTTTTTGAACGATCGCAATGTCTCATGTCCCAAAACCTATGTGGAAACAACAACAAATTGGAACATCCCATAATATCTAAGTATAAAAAAATGCAATTCCATGTATTAGATTAGGAAAATCAGATTAATGGTGTGTGATTAAAGAATTAACCTTAGGTATTAATCATTTAGCATTAGGGAAAGCATTCGCAAAAGGCAGACACTCCCAAACACCTCAAACTCAATATCCCAGAGACTTCAAGAGTATTTCTTTAATTATAGTTGGTGTTAATCAGACGACATTATAATGACAAAACAGGAAACATTATACATAAGAATCACCATGCATTCAAATTAGGAAAAACAGATTAATGGTGTGTGATTAAAGAATTAACCTTAGGTATTAATCATTTAGCTTTGTTTTGGACTGACAGAGTAATGCAAAACTGAAATTAAAAAGATCAAAGCTTTATTCCATTCTGCAACACTCAATGGTAATGAAGAGCTCTATGAACTAAAACATACTTTAAAAATATAAATAAATAAACAAATTCATTTTAAAATTGCATGCAACAACGCAAAATCTAACCCTTAATCACAAAACAGGGAATCAAACTTAAATTAACTAAAAAGAAACACAAAACAACAATTATGTTATTAATAAGCAATTTTATAATGTGAAATATGAATGTTGCAATTTCAAAGATCAATTATTCGGCAATCTAATTTTCTCTCTTACATATATGTTCATACATCATCCACACCAAATAAGTATTGTATTTGTGGGGAAGAAGAAAAGAGAGCAAACGACCATCTTCAACTAATATGAATCAAGCCAAGGTTCCTAACAGTAATGAATAATTCTTACTTTAATACTCCTCTATATTAATACATACCACAGGGGAATGGGGTGATGTGATACGGTCAGGGATTTAAGCATTAGGGAAAGCATTCAAGAAAAAAGGCAGACACTCCCCTAACACCTCAAGCTCAATATCCCAGGGACTTCAAGAATATTTCTTTAATTATAGGTGGTGTTACTCAAACGACATTATAACGATAAAATAGGAAACCTTATACATAAGAATCACCCGGCATTCAAATTAGGAAGATAAAAACTTCTTGGAATACAAATAGTCTGCCTAAAAAATGCACGAACTATCTCAATATTTTGTCCCATCATCGTCTCAATTAGGGTGGGGAAGCAACAACCTGTTACTTATCCTATATCACTCTTGTTCTGAGAGTTAGCAGAATTAAAGATATATGTAAGTTACGGAAACACATCTCTTTTCAGGATTAATTAGCCTAATATGCCTATGAAGGCACATATGTGGCCAAACTATTGTAAGACCTGAACCTCTAGAATTGGATTATGTGTAAGCTTTCTAAGTAGTAGGAGTGAAACCACTGAAAATTGTAAAACATACTGATAAGCTTCTATATGACATAGTGTAACCTCATTCCAATGACATAGTTTTATTTCACAGCTTTTTTCAATGTCAATGACATAGTGTAACTATAAACTATAACTTTCTGGCTCAATAGTAACCTACAACTCCAATCTAATGACATGTTCAACAATTAACTACATCTCATGCTGATTTATTTCACAGGTTTTTTCAATGTCAAGATACAATGAACACCTAAGAAAAACAGCAAGAGCAAAGACAGGCCAAATGAAAAAACTTTAAAAATTGGAAGCACATGAGAACAGTTTAAGAGTACAAACCTTAGCCAAGACAATCGGTTATGTTTTCTAATGTATGCCCACAGCTGCTTCACATATCATTCAAATTTAGCAGCGAGGGATGAGATTGAGCGGCGAAAACAATCGGTAAATGAAATAATCCCTCTTTATGAGAATAACCATTATCAGCGAAGGCGAGGGCGAGGGCGAGCAGCGAAGGCGAGGGCGATGGCGAGCAGCGAAGGCGAGGGCGACAACGAGCAGCGATGGCGAGGGCGAGCAGCGAAGGCGATGGCGAGCAGCGTTGGCGATGTAGATTTTTTTTAGTGAAATAGGGTTTATTGGAAAAAGGTTGCGCTGGGACTTGGGAGGAGAAAAATGAGGAAAAAACTTTAGAGAGACGTGGCAGACACATCAGGGAAAAAAAGATGACGTGGATTCAACTCTTATTCTTATAATGACACATAGGCCAAATCATCCTGGAGCTGACACATCAACATAAATAACTCTCAATTAGTATAAAGAGGGATTGTAAGATGGAGAAACACTACCTCTGACAAGTCGGACTATTTCATGGTACAACATTTATGTAATTTGACATTAATAATATAAGGCCAAATGTATATTTCAATATTTCAAGCATCAAAAGTTAATTAATTGGTTTGAAAGTGAACATATTGAAATAGTATAATATAGCTTTTATATTAATATTAACTCTGTCCATAATTTATGCGTGTGAATAAATTAACTAGCCTAAATCTTGAACAAAGCATCTAAGTTTTCAATTATTTATAAGCGAAACAGTCCAATACTAATACAGGCTGATAATTTGAGGCTATAGGCTTAGCTTAATCCAGAAGTGTTGAAGTATCCAACCGATTGATTAATTTATTTCTCATACCTAGAGATTGTAAATACAACAAGAAGATATCTAATACAGAAGTAATATTGAAGTACCAAGGGATGGATTACCTTAAGGCTGTTCGCTTCATGATAGGACTAGATTGATTAGTATTGATAGAATTGGGTAGCTCTGAATAAAATTGGATTGTATATATATTTAAATTGTAGAATTACATCTTTTTATCATTTACTGAAAAATTAATATTTATATATATTTGAATGGAGAGATTAGATATGATAGCTATTAAAATATCATGAAGAACTTCCACATAAAATAGGTTTGGTCATTTTAAGTACAAACACAAGGATATTATTATAATATTGTATTTAAGACATATTATGTCATACCTTTCATATGGAATAAGTTTGTCTCTCAATATAGAGATTAAACATATTTTTATCATAAATTGAAAATATATTTTAGTGAACTAAACTAAACAATTGATTATTTAATATTAGACCGTCAATCACGATCTATCTCTGCCTATCCCACGAGTCATACGAGATTTAGAGCCCGTTTGACACAGCTTATAAGCTCTTTAAAATAGCATATAAGTTGTTTAATAGCTTATAAACTCCTTAATTTTGTTTGGTAAAATAAGATGTTTAACATCTTATAAGATCTAAAAAAAAGTTCTTTAGAGCTTATAAGCTCCAAAACACTTAGTTGGGATATCCCAACTTATTTTACAAAAATTATATAAGCTATACCCTATATCAACACATTCCGGCCCAAATTCAACCCAACCCGTCCCGTTTTCTGCAAAATAAAAAATTTATTTTCGAAAAAAAAATTTCAGAAAAAAAATTATTTTCGGAAAAAAATATTTTCAGAAAAAAATATTTAAAAAAATATATATAATAAAATTATTTTCAGAAAAAAAAATATTTTTGAAAAAAAAATATTTTCAGAAAAAAATTATTTCAAAAAAAAATTCAGAAAAAAAATTATTTAAAAAAAAAATTATGTATATAAAATTATATAAAAAAAATTAAAAAATTATTAAGTAACTTATAAATTGTATTAGTCAAACACTTTAACAACTTATAAACTACTTAAAAATTACATCTTATAAGCTCTTAAAACAACTTATAAGATGTTATAGCTTATAAGATGTTTAAAATAAGCTTAGTCAAACGGGCCCTTAAACGGATTTCTTGGATTTGGAAAGAGAGAATGAGTGAAAGAGAAGGAGAAGGCCCATTTAGTAACAAGCATAATTGTTTTAAAAAAAAAAAAAAAAAAAAGAAAAAGAGAAACAGGCCTAATTGTACCACTTTGGGTGGGCCTCGGGGAGTGCAAACTCATATGGAGTATTTCTTTTTGCATATATGCATTTAAAATATTTATTTTATATGATCAAGTGTTATGTTCATATGTTGTGGATTCTTGTTGTTATTTATAATTTATTACTATTCTCCAGACTCAATCCTAATATTCTGTTCTTACTATTTTCCAGCCGTTATTATCGCTAGCCCCTCTTCAAGACACGTCCAATAATAAATTTTGGAATTTACATGTTTATTTTTAACTTTTAAGTTCCTTCTATAATTTTCAACACGAGGTTTATCATAATACCTTTCTTGAATGATTTAAACCTATGATCAAACACGTACAAGGAGAAAAATCACTACATCAAGGTGCACATTATTCTACATTCTTTTACATCATTTCCGGTTTAACTAGGGAGTAAGAAAATCTAAATTAATGATTACTTCTTAATCTTATGATATATGGATTCAGATTATGAAAAATTATACACAACCATGTTTAAGCAACTGCAAAAACCAACCAGCCCAAACTCTAGGATTGTAATTTGATTTAGAAACGAGTATCTCATAACTAACCAATTAATTCAATTTCAATCTTATTTTCGCCGGAAATTGAGACCACATCGTTTGGAAAAATGAGACCACGCCGGAAAATGAGACAAAGATATCAGAAACTAACTTCGTATGGTGCAAAAAACATGAGATCGGTTATGTTTTTTCCGGTGAAAATAGGACAAATGATTAAGTCATGAGACTAAATTGAAAATCTCAAAAAGTTGGGATCTATTGCGGAAAAGTTCAAAATTGTGGGACGAAATTAATGAATTTCAAATCATCTGAAAAACACCTATAGTATGAAAAAGAAAAAACTACTAATATAGATCAGCCTGTGTGTTTTTGCAATCTAAAGCTAAAATGAAGTATTAGATCTGAAAGCAATAACATATGGTGGATACAGAAACCTAACAACACAAATTCTAAAATCATTCAACAAAATAAATGCAGAATCAGCAATAAATTTCATATGCACTTATTCATCTACCATAAATCCCACAGCATGTTCAAAGCTCCAAAAAGATAAATCTAAAAACTGTCCCAAATCTACACCTCCAAAAACTGTCAACTTCCCTTAAAGCAAGCATGATTCAGAGCAGATTCAGCCATTATCCTCTTATCCTTATCGTAAGTCAAAAGCCGATGTAGCAGATCAAATCCCGACGCCTCTTTAAACCCCGCACAAGAAAACTTCCGATTATCGGGCTGCTGGACGAACTTAGCACGCCCACCGGGCAATCTCCGAAACCCGGGCCAAACACCCTCATTTGGTGTCCCAAGAACCCCAAATATCTTATCAATCTGATCAATTTCAGTCAAAGCACCTCTTTCAAAACCCGACGGACCACATATCAATCGCGCACGAATACCTCGTGCTCCGGAGCCCTGTACATTCGAAGATTTTGACCCGGAAATTCTCCCGAAACGGCGCGAAAGCCCGAAATAGCATATTTTCAAATTTCCCGCCTTGTTTATGAGAATATTTGAGGGTTTCAAGTCCCAATGCATCACTTGATTCTTGTGCAAAAAATTGACTCCCTCCAATAATTGCTTCATTAAGAATTTAACTTCTGTGATACGGAATGGACTGATTTTACTATCCATATACCTTTTGATGTCGTTTCGAAATACTCCATTATAATGTAAACCCCGTCACAATCATCCACAACGACTTGTTTTAAATCGATAATGCAAGGGTGGGGATTTAGGGATCTGAGAATTTCGATTTCGCGCAGTGTGGATGTTGATAAACCCTCGAATTCCTCCTTCATCATTTCTCTGGATTTCTTATCTAGGGCTTTGTATACGGTTCCGTACGATCCGTGACTGATTTCGTTGAGAGATTCGTAATCGTCGATTGTTCCGCATTCGGAAATCATGGCTCTGGTTTTTTTACTGATTCGAGATCTCCTTTTCTTGCGATCGATTGATTGGGTGATTTCCCCAATTTCTTTGATTTCCCCAATTTGGTGACAATTGGTTTTCTTGAGAGTGGTGGTTTGGATCTGGAAGAGGTTTTTCTGGGACGATATAGAGGGGCCTTTTGGAGATTGTTCTTTTTGGAAGCTGCTATTGCCATTGTTGATTTAGAGCTCTGTTTTCGGATCGCTCGCAGGGGAGAACGATCAGGAACAGGGGAAATTATGAAGGGTTTTTGGTATATTCTTTGGAATTGAGAGTTTGATACGCAGGGATTTTTTGAAAATAAAAACTTGATATGCAGGGAAATAAAGGTATATTTGTTTTGAGCTTGAGGTGGATGGGATTTATAACAATTTTTGAAGGAAATGTGTGGAGTTAATATTTGAAAAACAGAGGATAGAAGGAAAGTAATTGATGTGTTCAAATCTTGGTGGATTCGAAGTGTTGATTTCGAATCGCGGATTTCTCGCTAATATTGGTAGGAGAGCAGATATATTCGTCTGTGTTATTTTTTTCATATTCCAATTATATTTTATTTTATGACTTTTTAACATATGAATTTAGAATTATGATAGCTTGTTGATTTTTTAAAAATATTTCATATATTATTCATCTGCATTATGGAACATATAGTAGGAAAAAAATGTGAAACAAATGATATTATTTCATAGGAGAGGGTGTAATTATAGAACTCTATAAATTGGGGGTTGTTTTAATTGGTACTTAATTAGAAAACTAAATTTAAATTTTTATTTGATAATTTCAGATTATTTAATAATTTTATTAAATGACGAACTTTTGTTTAGGACTTTATAACAATACATCGTGAGAAAACCTCAAACTAACATAGAAAAATAATTTCACTTTCTTTGCAGTTTAGTTAGTTTAAAAAATGAATGAGATAATAATTGTGGTGATTAATGCAAATCAATGTGACTCAAAATAAGTTATTGTCCCTCATTTTAATTAAATACATCCCCCCAATAATTATTTATCTTCAATCATTTTATTATTTCTCAACTAACAATCATGTTTTGCCCCACATGTTCCAACACTAACGTAGCACGTTAACAATTAACCTTCATTTTCGTTGAAATTTATCATTCAATGATTCTCGTTACTATTCCTATAAATTATTTATCTCAATAAAGGCTAAATGGCGTTGTCACCAGAAGAGACCAATCTCAAATAATTAACTTTATCTCAAGAAAACAAGTGCATGATATTACAAATTTACAATCTGTACATTTGAATCGTGATTATTCTTTTACCTTTTCAGTATTACACTATTACACATCTAAACGTGTCTCTATTATTCCGTAGTACATGTCTATTTACTGTTGTCTCTCTTTCTTGTTCTTTTTGATAATTCAAATTGATTTACTTCGAACCTATGACCTTTATGGACATAAATAGTGGTGTTCTAACCACTGATCCGTCCCCACTTTTATGTTGTCTTTCTTTCTCTTATTGTGTATCGCGACTACGTTGCCCATGAGGTCCAAAGATTCTCCACACATAAGCTTGTGGGAGTACCAATTGTCCTTGACCATACCCAATTTTTGTCCTCCATTCTTTTCATTTCTGCCAACTGCCACACATTGTTGATATTAGTACAATTATAGTTTACACACACTGATACACATGTTAGTGTGTGTAAACATGCAATCAAAAGTGTCAGGATGCAGTGCCCCAGCAATTCGATTCTTTCGTGCCACTTTTCATATTCCATTATATATTCCGCTATTTGGTCATAACACGTGTCAATATGGTGGTATATAGAGTCCGTTGATTAATTTTTTACCATCCACGTGTCATACATCCAGAATGTGAAACACAAAATGGAACATTGAGAGTGACACGAGTAATATCATTCCATCATTCCGTGCACCAGATATAACATTGAAGAGACCTAGAAAAATCGAACAACTTACACGTCCATCTTGCAATTCGAATATGACAGAATCTTCATCAAACGGAATTGGCCTTGTAGATGATACCTACCACATAACATAATGTTCAACATCATGAATTAAACACACACCAAAATATCAAACTACATAATAGTACTGCATCAAACCTTGGGGTTACAATATTTGTCCACATGAGATTTTCTTCTGATGTCCTCTCCAAAATCTTTATCTGAACATTCGATGTTTCCATCGTAAGGGAATCCACAGTTCCTCCATTTCCACTCCCCTCGATCCAAATACCTTAAATACGCACTTCCATCCGATCCTATCAAGAACAGCTGACTCCCTCCAAAGCAGGGCCCGGGCGCTCCGACTAGGGTCACATTAGTAAGGGGGGACCCGTGTTCTATCCAGTTCCATCCCTCCATCGGACTCCATTGGTATTCAATGAGCCCACCATCCTCTGACAGCATGAAAAGGGACCCCCGCAATGATGTCAATGATGGCCTCATGGCTGTTCCTGACGACGTAGATAAGACCAAGTGTACGGATTGATAGTGTTGATGCCAGAGATGTGTAACTTTATTGTACTGGTACAGGCGCCCATTTTCCCCCGTAACGAACACTATGTTGTCCCGGAACCCTTCCTGGTCGACTATACTCGCGATCTTGATCCCCGGAGGATTCTTGCAGTCTTTCCATTTGAACTTTCTCAGCACTACCTGCACATTGTGAAAAACACGTGGCATTCAACTCAAAAACGAGCCTAATCGGGTGGGGGTGCTTGAAATTTAATTTTTTTTCACTATATAGGCAGAATCTTTTGTTTAGACCTTTATTTTATATGAGCTCGTCCCCATTTGATTGAAAATATACGTGATATTATAATATAACGATTTTTTCCCTCCATCCATAAAGTAAAATTCCAAATCAGTCCCGGATGTTGATACAAAGACTTACAGTGAATTGTAAGAGTCGTCCGGTAGTGCTGACAAGGAAAATTGCGTCTTCTGGCTTAGCTCGTAGGGGCAGTCCTGTTATACCGTCCCATGGTGGGCCCGCGATCACGGGCCGACCCTTCCGCAAGGCAGTACAGTTAATCCATGCAAGATCACTACTGCTTCTTTCTCTAATGAGCAAACTCCCATGCTCGTCTACTACGAACAAGCTTCCATTATAGTTCCCGACAGCGCCTTGAATTCCAGTCGAGTGTTGATGCCTCAGCCAGAACCAACCATTGTTTTCAGCATTCAAGTACTCAAACGTCAAATTATTATCCGTTATGAGGAAAAACGACTTCGATTCCTGCATCAAACGGAGGCGAAAGAGTGTACGGTTCAAGGTACCATTATAATCTGATAAGGTACCATCATCTGAAGCAGGTGACAGGTAATTCTGTTGTGCTCTGCTGTCCTTTCTCCAAACTGAAGACACTTGGCTGGTTTCTTCTTTTGTGCCTAAGATGCAATTCAACGGCCCACGTTCTTCGGTGCAATACTCAGCGTTCCATCCCTCAGTCTCGGGGGCATCTATCAAAGACCAGACGTATTTGAGCGTAGATTTTCTCCGGCCTGATAAATGGAGCTCCGAAAGACGGCCATCATCCAACGCAAATATCGTTCTCCCGTCTTGAAACGACACCCCTGCAATCCCTCTTGCAGCTTTTGCGTGTGGGGGATGCTTATGATTCACCCATCTTTCTTCAACATCTTGAATTTCATGATACTTTTGAATTTGATACTCAAAAACGAATCCAGCTACCGTTGTGAAAAGCAACGAGTTTGAATTTTCGTTTTGAAAAATGCATGTGATGGAGCTCAGTTGATGGCCTTCTGGATTTCCATGAACCACCCAATTCCACTTTCTTCGGTGCAGCCTTCGTTCAATCAACTCTCCCCCCTAAATCCAAAAAAAAATTGTAAGCATGGACGTGTTCATTACAACATATGAAACTAGTATGTTTATGAGCATATTCTTGTTTAGAGTCCAAAAGTTATATGTTGATGAACAGCATCGAATTCGAATATTGCTCCAAAAAATTTGAATCGAACACTTTGAATAACAATCGAATAGTTTCACAAAATTACAAATCGAATACAGTGATATTCGCTTCCATATGATTCATTTACATCCCTAGTTTAGAAAACATACCTTGGTCAACAGGAAGACAGAGACGGAATGAGGCCCGACTAGGCCATGTAAAGTGCAAGCGCTGGACGACGCCAACGTGGTGTGTTTCTTCTTTCCTTGTCCGTGTATATGCTTCTTCCACGGAGGCTTAGATGTCCGATCATACTCATAAAGATCTCCTGCACCACTGTGACACAACGTCAACTCAAAATCGATCGACAGAAAGAGATTCATTTCATAATAGTACCAACATCATCAATAGTTCATCAAGGACCAAACTTTTTCCTAGGTAGATAAACTACTTGCTTACCTAACAATTAGGAGCAGGCCTTGTCTAATTGTAGCAGCATCAGTTATTGCTGATACGTTTGCTCCAGGGGGGCGTCCATGATTTTCCCACCTAAGTTTTAATAAATAAATAAACTATGCATTGACCAAATTATACCAAATTATTTATTCAAAGCATTGTTTATCACCTTGGAGGATCAACCCCAACAAGTTCCAAAAGTAGCCCCCTTTTCGTGCCGAAATATATTCTCCTGCAGTTATTAGATCAAGATTTCACAATTCAATTGTCGATTTTTCCATTCAAATTCTTCATCAAATAAATTTATTTGTTCCTATATAACAGAACTAAACTGGAAATTGAATTTTACTTGACTCACTCCCGGTCAATCGAGACCAGTCCAATTGAAAGCTGAACAGTTTCTGTACTTTTATCCAATTCGGGCTTGAATTCAACCCATATAGGCTGAGAATCTTCATTCAGCTGCATCTATATATATTAATCATCACACAAATTGCATCATTCCCATATCTCAAGATATAAAGCGGTTTAGTCAAGTATTCAGCAACTAATACTTTTCTGTATAGTTAGTAATACTATTGTAATTTTCGAATAGCACTCTCTCTGTAATCTGTACTCATCTTTTCAATATGAAACTTTCATTTCATGAATCTCAAATCTCAATACCACTCTTAAATAATCAAGATTCACACACATATTAAACAAACTAACAAATTACCTGATTCACACACATATTTAGATAGTTATCAAGCAACTAATATTTTTCTGTATAATTAGTAATACTATTGTAATTTTAATCTTTACTCGTGTTTTCTTAAATAATCAAGATTCATACACATATTTAAAAAAACAAAGTAAGAAATTACCTGATACAATAATCCCCCGTCAGACATCGCAAGAATGGTCTGATTAACAAAAAACACAGAAACTGCATACCCAGCAGAAAGCGGGAAATCATGAGGCGCGATCACCCACTGCAACCCGTTCCAAAAGCGCTCGTAAATGGACCCGCTTTGGCCCGTGACCCAAATTGACGATTCGGATAGTTTCGTAACAGAGACTCTCTTTCTCAAAGGTAGAATCTGGAAATAAATTCCCTCATCTTCTCTCTTACTTTCACTTTTCTTTTCATCTCTATCTTGTTGAATCGAATTCACGACTGTGCAGTTGTTGTTGGTGCAGGAAAGCAGATCGTAAGGGAGTTTTAGCTCGACCCATGAATCGGATTGCTCGTTGAACTCCCAGAATCTTTTGTTTTTCTGCTCGAATTTTTGATGAAGGTGGGTATGGAGGTAGCAGGAATCGGAGTGGGGAGTAGAAAAAGATAGGATAGTCAAGTGTAGGAGGAAGATTATTGAGAAGATGATGATGGAGGACATATTTTGTATGGGGATGGGGCAGAGCAGAAAAGACCACGGAGGAAGAAATAATACATAGCTGGTGCTTGCTTCTGGAATCACGAGAATCTCATCTCACCCTTTCTTTCAACACCAAAGCAAATCAAGAAAGTGACAGACAGTGAAGTAGTATCATATTATATTATAGTCATACTGGTGCCTACATACATGGAAATGGGTTCGTTCGCCCCTACAATAGGTGCTAAAATGTCTAAATTATGATGCAATTTTGGACAAGTTATAGAAACTAAATATAAAAGCATGCATATTTGTTAATCTATTTAATCATGAATGATTATGTTTGGGATATTATCAAAATTAGGATATCTATTAATTTTCGTATAACACAAGATACAAATGGTTAATTATACCAAAATCAAATTGTTGCAACTTCGCTGAAAATATAAAGGTGGTATTGTTTTCAGTTGGGGAGGTCCTGCCTCCCCCGTCCCGTCCACTTTTTGGATTTTCATATTTCATCCTCCATCCAAATACATATTCACCCTATTATATATCTATACCCTAAAATTATCATATCGCTATTTTTTTTACATCAACTCATTCTCCCTCATACTTTTTTTACAATATTTCATTATATCTCTTACTTTTCTTTCATACAATCATTATCACACTAACTAACAATAATAAAATAATATATCATCATAATTAAAAAGTATTGATTTGACATAAAGCTCCATCTATTCCTACTACATTCAACTCAAAACAAACAAGGAATTACTATTCACAGGATTTCCCTCATCCACTTTTTTCCCCATCCACCTCAAGCTCAAAACAAACATACCCAGAGGGTTGTAACTTCATTGAAAATATATTATTTTATGAAGAGTTTCCTCGACTTTTTTATTATATTATGTAAATATGTATAATAGGAACATGAATCCTTTCGATCCTGCACCATTAGCAAATGCACTTTCATTACCTATTTTACACACTCATAGTCATATGCATGCTATAAATTGATGAAGATAAAATAGGGTGCGAAAAACAACGGGGATGTAAATAAGTGTCAGATCCAAAATTTTGGAAGTACGAACACTAAGGCTGCGTTTGTTTTTTTGACTCACACGGATAGACTTAGAACTTTACGCTCCCCATCTTATACGAATTTGGGATTTAGAGTCTAGTTTTCAAATCCCACATTTCATCTACACCTACAAATACCTATAAAATCTATTATTACTCTTCACAATACATCACAATTTATACATTTTATTACTCTTCTCAATATAATATAATAATACAATATCAATCATTATTAAATATTGATTTGACATAAAGTTAAATCTCACCCTACTCAAATCTCAAAATAAACACATACATTTACTATTCATCAAGGATTTTAAATCCCTGAATTCTAAAACATTGACTTGATCCGCACACTTAAATCCCAAAACAAACGTAGCCTTAAAAAAAGTGCATTGCTTATGAAATTTTCAATGAAAATAATTTCGTCTTTACTACAAAATTTTCTAATTATATAAGCTATCTCTAAATTACAAATATAATTACCTATGAAAATATAAATTGCGTAAAAAAATTATCAGTCTAGGTAAGTTTGCCTACGAAAATTACAAATGTGTAGGCAGATTGTTTGTAGGTAATTTATTTGTCTAGAGAATTATATGTGTAGATGATTTTTTCATAAATTATTCTAAAAATTGAATGGCAATTCTAGTCAATATTCACTTTTTAAGGATCAAATCATTTGTAGAAAAATTTTGTACCCGTTTAAAAAAATTTGTAGAAATTCTTTATTTTCTTGTAATGATAAATAATTGCAAAAAATTTAAGTGGCAATTCAATTTTTTAAATAATATTAGTGATTTTCAATTGAAAAGTATTAGTTGATCAGAGTTAGTTATTTTTAATAAGTGATATTAATTATTTTTTAAATGAGGTGTTATTTTATACTCTCTCCGTCTCAACATTACTGCAATACTCCTAAAAAATAAATAAATATAATATTAATACACTCATAACACTTTTATTTTATTCCACTTAAATTTACTTTATTCCACCTTTCTTGATTTGCGGTCCGATTTTTATGTTGCAATAATCTGGAACGGAAGGAGTAGTTAAACTAAATATATGAGGTGGTCCATACAGATGTAGCTAGGGTAGTACATAGTTGGTACAAAGTGTTTAGACTATTAACTACTTTTTCTATTTGTCAACTCTCAATTGTATTAATTAATCCAACGTGTTGGAGGGGTCGCCCGCTGCTTAACTGTTGTCAAAGTTAAATTAATCATTACTGATTGTCTGTGATTATTTTATTTTACAGAAACAATCACTTATAAATCAAAACACAATCCTCGGATATTAATTGAGTGGGTCATGTATATATTTAGGTCCATGAATTTTAGAAATATGTTATTTAATATATTAAAATATTCAATTTGTTTATATTAAATTGTATAATTATTTTTCATATTTAATATAAATAAATTGTATTTTTTTAATATAATAAATTATATATTTTTAAAATGCACTATAAGTACACGATACACCTAAATGCATACAAGACTTAGCCATATTAATTTCGTGCTTTTATATGCTTTTTTGTCTCCTAAACATGATGACTATTTTCCCACCATTAATCTTATGCTTTGTTTTACAGGAATTGTGAGATAATTCTTTATCTTAGATAAAGTTATGTCTGATAGAAACTGGAAACTGGAAACTGGAAACTGGAAAGTACTGTATAAAGACGGACGGAATCTACATTCAATATTTCATTACGTATAATTTAGATTTTTTTAAAGTATATACGTGCATTAGACATAAATCGTTGAATATTTGTTATATATAATTGTATATATATTTCATGTATCTAAACTATATTAGGAATGAAAAAAATAATACTATCGGTAGAATGAGATATGAAGAATTGGAATCACTTTTTCATGACCTACTTGACAATGATATTCCTCCAATCAAAGCGACAGAACAATCTTTCGTGAATGTGATTCCATTATTTTTTATTTCAAATTGAAAAGATGGTTGGTGTTTTTTCACATTAATTTTCCAAGGAATTGATCATGATCAGCTGAAATGAGATGCCATAGTTTTCTCCATGAATATGTCATTTGGTAGAATAAGAGCAAGAACCTCAGTTTGTAGATATTTTTATATCATATAATACAGAGCAAATTTCTTATGAAACTTATTTATAGTATAAAATTTATATTAATACAATTCAAATTTAAATTTCAGATGATCCCATGCCGATTTTAAAAAGTTTACATTTATACGTTAAAGTGCAATTTTAAAAAACGTAGTTGATACTTATTAATAGTTGCACGCGTTTTAAAAAATTTTTATTCAAATTAATAAAATTTATTCTTCAAATCAATATCACGTTAATATTATAATATCAAGATTAAATGTTATTGATATTAATTTATAAAGAGTTGCATCGTTACTTAATTTATAAATAAATTAATTAATTACTGGTTTTAGATGATTAAATAAAAATTAATAAAAATAAGAAATGTTTCTTTCTTTTAGGTTTGGTATAAAATTATTTCTTCTTCAAAAGAAAATGTATGAGAATTCCTGTGCCCTCACGTCACAGGTTTGCTACTTTGATGGTGATTCCTCTACCTCTATTAATCAATAAAGCGTGTGACTAATAAAAATTACTCATTGCCTCATTCTCAATCTTGACTATTTGATTTATTGTATGCCCTTGACTATTTGATTTATTGTATGCTCGGAATTTTAAAAAAATATTTATTAGTATCTTATGTGATAAAATAATAAAATATTAAGGTAAAAAGAGTTGTTTATTAGTATTTTATGTGATAAAGTGGTGAATATTTGAGGGTAGAAAGAGTTATTTATTAGTATTTTATGTGAAAAAAATGAAAAAATAGATATTTTTATTTAAAAAAATGTATAAATTAGGATGCTCAAAACAAAAATAGTGTTAGTGTATTTGAGGGGTCCGGTGCAAATTTTGTTAAAACCTTCATATTCATACTATACTATAAATAAAAAGTAACATAATGGTTAATATGATTGTAATTATATTAATAAATAAAATAACATGTAAAAATTGAATACATAAGTAGTATAAAAAAATTTGAAATAAATTGAAGCTCGAACACGCAACCCTCTTAAACTAATGATTTACTATTTATTCAAAATCAACTCAGCCGAATGAACTATTAGGATTGTTAGATAATTTAAATAAACGAATTAATTCACACCTCTTTATAAGTTCAAAATTTTAGATGAGATGAAATTTTTTCATGGTATCATAACCTTTGGGCTCACGCCCACGTACATCCTCAGTTTCGATTCCCGTTGAAACCAACTGCACTCATATTAAATTGTTCATTCGATGGGTCTCCTCCTAATAATGGAGTAAGAGAATTCATCCACGAGGTGAGGGGGGTGTTAAGAAAATTAAATAAACGAATTAATTTAATATCTCTCCATAATTTTGGACTTTTAGATGAGACGAAATTCTTTCAAGAATATTTCACAACATAATAATATATGTAAAAAAAATTAATACTTATAATTAAAAAATAAAAAATCGGGCCTTCGGCTGTGGTGGAGCTCTGTGCGATTGCACCGGGTGCACCACCCCTGGACCGACTCTGTATATAATATACTTAGCATGGAAAATTATGGTCAAGGGGTCCAATTACAAACAAGCCTAATTGCACTAAATCCACAAAATTATAAATGGTTTTGAACCGATTATATACAAACTATTAAATTGTACTCCTTCCCAAACTCATTTGTACATTTTCTTAAATGAAAATATTCATTTTAACTCAAATCCTTCAAACAATTATTTATTTACAATATATCATTCATACTCATAACACTTAACACTTTATCACATTTAATAAATGTTATTCTACCCTTCAATAAATTAGTTGAATTTTTAATGTTGTCCTCAATATTTTATTATTCTGTCATCTCAAATACTAATAAATAATTTCATCTTAAACTCCGAACACACAGTAAATTAATATACAAATGAATTTGGGACGGGGAAATGTACTTCGTGGGAGCAAATTAAATTAATATATGATCCAAGTTTAGGGCGTCAAATGGTTTCAAATAATGATATAACTTCATGGTTCAAAGTATCTCATATCTCCTTTAATACTATACTGTATCACATTAAATGAATTAAATTTATTAATTGTGTAGAATAAAAAATTCAAGTCGTGCGTAAGCGTCAAAATTGATTTAATTTGAACTTTGTACTCATCTGATAGTATATTATCTCACTAAAATTTTTGTCTTTCTTAATTATTTATTATAGTCATAGATAATATATATATATATATATATATATATATATATATATATATATATATATTGAGAAAAATATATTTATATTTAATTCAATGTTGGATTTTTTTTTTAAGTTTGATTTCAACACAAATTATTCATATCAAAGTCAAAGTTATATACACTTCGAGCTCGTTTGTTATGTGGTATGAGATATGAAAATATATGAAATCATGTGATACATTTTATTTACTCATGTGATATATTTGACTTTTTTAAATGTTTGTTATGATGGATTAAATCATGATTGACATTATAAATACCACTTAGGAGGGATAATGTTTGGTATTATAAATACCACCTAGGAGGTGAGATGTATAATCATGGGAAAATGGGAAAATAAAATGCGGGCTTTCGGACCAAAAAGAAAAAGTCATCAAGTATAATAAACACTTAAAAAAGTAGGATATGATTTGTTTTCTACTGTTTTCCTTTCTTTTGTCAACAAACGGGTTCTACGTATTAAAATGGTCAACTGGGCAAGATGATAGGAAGAAGAAGGCCAGAAATTTATATATTTGGCTGACAATGAGATTTTAATAAATGCAGATATTTATTTATCATACACATTGAGCAAAACAAGAAATACCCATTCATCCTAGTAAATTTATGCTCACAATCAATATCGATTTAGTTACTCTTTTTTCTAATTTCAAGAATTATTCACACCAATAAATCCCTTTTCTCTTTTTAGCTAGACATCCCTATTTCTAAAGAAGTAGTGACAGATACTTGGTATATTTGCTTTCAAATATAAAGAGTGTTTTTATAATCATTTCAATGGTGTATGTCAGTTACAAACTTCATATACCCTTTTTTTTTCTGTTCAGAAAGAGACTAAAAATTCTCCTGCTCGTGTCGTTGACCCCTCAATCGAACGGATTGTAAATCGAAAGATGTGTACAAGTAGCAAATACATATGAAATAATTTACCTTTTCTTAATAATACGCAAATTAAATGTTGTATTTCATGCATAGCAATATGCTCATTTCATGTCCATCTTTCAAGGTTATCCTACGACGTCTTGAACTAGAATATTTAGCAAGTCTTAACTCACATTTCCTCGAATTTTATGAAGACTTTTTTTAAATCAACGTATAATTCAAGATAAGTTGAATCCTACAAGATTTATTGAAAAGTTCGCGACCATAAAAATTGCTTTTGAAAGTTATCGATAGCATCAAGAACGAAATGGGAGAGAATGATCACTTTGCGAAATATTTTTTTTTTCAACTTTGTTATTTGTATGATTATTTATTCATATATATATACAATGTTTTAAATCGCAATTAATGTTGGAATTTTGAACACTAACGATGACTTACAATATTGACAAAAAAAAAGAATAAAGGAAAATAAAAAGTGAAAAAGTTCAACTAATATTTTTCAGTTCACGAACTAATACTCTTAAAAAAAGCATATTTCCCCTTATAGCAGCTTTCCACGAACAATAACTTTCTACTTTGAGCGGGTGTGAGAACAACAATCTGCGTACAAAACCTGCACGAATGAAATAAAACGCGCACGAAACCAGCGTGCACGAAATAAAACAACAAGTCGAGTCAAGAATATATCCTTTGCCCGCAAAATAAATCACTAATATAGATTTGGGTTTGGAGAGCTGTTAAAAATGACCTTGGAGAGAGGTTATAACAGCTCTCCAAGTAACAGTTGTCCAAGCTTGGACAACTGATAAAAAACCGATGTCCAAGATTTTGCACTAAGACAAATGGTTTTTAACGCGATTACACTAAGCGGTTTTTTAATCAAGATTCCATTTTAGATAATTTGTTTGTAATAACCAGAATATTCACTTGACAAATGGTTCAAAACCGCTCTCTAACCCTTTATATATATATATATATATATATAAATACACTTGGACATCGGGTTTTAACCGCTGTCCAATTTTATTATTTTTTTTTTTTACTTTTAATTTATATTTTTAAAATCATGCTTATATAAGACCAAAACCAAAACCAAAACTAAAAACTAAATTTTATATATACGTCCAATACCAAAACATCAAATAAATTAATAAACACATACACATCATGAAATAAATATCCGTCCAATACAACAAATTAAAACATTCATGAAGTATATCAATACAAATATATATATCATAAATATATAAGCTATTTTTCCTTTTATAGTTTTGGCGTCATTCGTTTATGATCGTTGATCATTTTTACAAGATTAATCTTGATAGTCTATTTTCTTCCATCAATCACTCCTTTTAATTTTTTACCACTTTTTTCTTTTACCATTTTTTTTTTAGTGGGAAGCTTTGTGGGCCGTCGATCTATACATTTGTTTGATCTGAGCCGTTGAAATGTTGAACACAAATTTCACACCACAATTCATGACAATCACCTTAAATCACATTTAATTATTATTTTTTGCCTTCAAACTCTATAAATACTCTCACTTACAATCCTCAATTTCATCTTCTCATTGTTTTGGTTGCATTTCTTTGGATTAGCTACAAAGTTATGCTTTATATTCACAATATAGATAGATTCGTATGATTTTTTTGTTGTAAATTTTACTATTTAGTTTAGTTTGTAAGGATGTAAAATCCATTCTACAAGATTCACTCCTTACGTTCTATATAAATTTTGAATTACAAATTTTTGTATTTTCTTGATTTTTGCCACGTCTTTTTCCATTGACCGCCTACACTTAGATATTCTCCCGTCTACCTCTTTTCTTCATTTCAAGAACACATCAAGTGTATATAAAATTACAGGTACTGTGTATTATTTTACGTGTATCATTTATTTGTAATTGAGTTATTACATATATTTCATTTTCATGAACATTCTACCATAGAATTTAATATAATTTTGGTAAAAAACAAAGTAGTACCTTTACGTGTAACCAACTAATATTGTTCCGTTAAACAACTAATACTCTTCGTACAATTTTAATTTGAAACTCTCTAAAAACAACAAAAATGATGGGAGATCATAAGATGGAACCAAGGTAATTCCAAAATTAAAGGGTAGTAACAAATTTAGTGCTCAACTGGAAACTTAAATTAAGACAACAAATCAGTGCACAATTATAAACAAAAATTGAATTTTGATTCATTCTTATTAAATCTTATAAAATTGTGATATATATATATATATATATATATATATATATATATATATACACACATTTGATTGTATATATTTTAATGCCTGGTTTATTTAATTATGGAATTTACATTATAGTTGGATGTTACATATTATAAATTTGCATCAATTATGCAATCATTTGGAATTTTTTGACCAAACGTATTATTATGATTTAATGTTCATTTAATGTGATATATATATTTTTTAAAATAATAGATTTTATATATTTCTCAAACTTATAGTATTATTTATGTGATTAAACATTGTTAGAATTTTCATAATTTAGATTGAATTGTTAGATTCATTTAAAAATTATATTATTTGTAATACTAAAAACTGTAAATTTGGATTTAGTGATATATAATTATTTTACTAGATTTTTATTTTATGCACCTCATCCTCTAATTTATTATTGGTTGGAATCATTCAAGCAAATCATTATGCCACATATTATTTTATCAAATTGTACGTAGATTAACCGTCCTTCAATAAAAACCACCTATTAAAATAAAATTTATGATGTATTTAAATATAAATTTTATATAATGTATTATATTTTAACATTTTTAAAACGTTTAGCACAGCAAAAATTATTATTAATTAAATTAAACTTATAAAATTTAATTGGAATATTAACTTCAATGAGTAGGTAAACCATTAAAAAAAATATTATAGATTATCTTTTCATAAAAGTTTCACATAAACTGATTTCAACAACAAATATAATTTTGATCACTTTTGCTGGATTAATCTTGATCGTCCAAAATTTTCCATCAATTACTTATATTATTTTTAATCTTTATTTAATAAAATTAAATACCCTTTAATGGCATGCTTAATTCAATCCTACTAATTTGTTGTCTCTCCTATTTAAAGTGAAGTTCCATGATCCAAAATTTTCATTCTCAAACAACAAACAATTCTAATTCTTAGTGATTTTGTTTTCGATAGGAATTTTTGTTTCAAGTTGTATGAGAGTTATATATGCTCCATCAATATTTTAAGTTGAGCCTCAATCCAGTTTTTGTTTTCAGTGATGATTTTTGTTGATTATGTCTACTGTAGGGTCTTTTACTCTTCTCTCTTTCTCTTTTTCTGGCATGCCCCTTGATTTTACTATGTTCAATCCTATGTGTGAATGGATTTGTGGAAATAGATGCATCCAATTTTAGGAAATTGTAACAGGGGAGAAAAAAGCGTTCTTTTCTTGATTAATCCTTACTAATCATTTGTTGTAACTGGTTTTTATCTACTGAGTTAAATAATAATTATTGTGAAAAGCGTATGCTAAAGGCAATCGAAACAGGGAAAGGGACAAATAAGTTGGTGAACCGGTTCGTCTTTGGAATCAGACTACGTCCGGGGGCGTCCAAGCCAGCGAGAGGATGTATGTATATGCCTAGAAGTATATGTTGTTCGACCTGTTACAGAAGTGGCCGTGGTGGCCTATTTATACTATGAATCCCACCCTTTGGGTGGGAATTTACATAAGGAATAATGCCTATGAAAGGGCTACAATATCGGGAACCATTAATCCCGCCTTGGCCGTAAATCGCCCATCTTCGTCTTGATCGCCAATCGTGGAGCGCGGATGTGGAGGGCGATTAGTGGCGTGTCGGGGATGTTATTGACCACGTGAACCTGTATAGTTCTGGTGGTCAGGTCACTCCCGACTTGAGGATATAAAGCGGAAATCGCATCGCGACTTCCCGAACTGCCGACTACCCGAGTTGCCGACCTTTGCGACTTGAAGGTTTGGTCTTGTGGGAATTACGTGGGTTGATCCCTTGGTCCCCTTGTGTTGGGATTATATTGGAAAGTATGCTTTTTACTTTGTATAATCAAAATTGAATTTCGGACTTATTTACTAAAATAAATTGTTTATCACTGATGCTTTAAATATTATCGAATGTTACATATATTTACTGCATAACTTTTCAATAAATAGTATGTGTTACATTGTAGTTAATTTAGTGATACCAGATCACAGAAGATTAAATTAACAGTCCCTTGTAACTAAAAGTACATCATTCACGACCTAGATGGAAATGAACAACTCATCGTGAAAGGTTGAAGTGTAAGGCTCATATTGGCTTGTCTTGACCAAGAGATTACACTAGTGCATGACTGATGCACTGAATAGGACCTACAAGAGGACAAATTCTTCAGAACTGAACAAGGAAGAATTAGACCTTAGTGGTTCATTATTTCTTAATCTTCGTTCCTTAAATAGGATCACGTGTGGTTGGTAACTATTGCTTTGACTTATCATGGGTAGAGAATCAACGAGATTCAATACTTTTTATCTTGGACAATATTATTGGTCACATGTGATTGCTAAGATTTAATACGGAGAATCGTGTGCAAGTACTCTTGTTCGATTTGCCCCCTTGGGAGGTTCATAAGCTTTATCATACCAAATCTTGCAAGTGGAATTAGTTTCCGGTATGGATAATAATGTTGAACCGTTCCTTGACCAAGGACAAAAGATATTAATTAACGGAAAACTATTTCAGTGGCTTGAATTAATTAATGGGCTAGATAATCTTAAACACGAAAAATAATAACCGGGAGCCATATTGACTGTAATATGGGTTAAGATGGATAGTGCAATATTAATTATGTAGTGGGATTAATTAATATTTATGGGCTTGAATAATATTGTGGCTCAATATTGATAATTCAAGATCCATTGGAAGATCCAATCTCAATTCTCCTAAAGGCCCCCTGAGTAGCCCAACATATAGTCCAATAACTGAAAAAGATGTTTAAAATAAAATAAATATTGTTGCTTATTTTTCCTCATTTATTTCAAAATTTATGGATAAAAGGGGAGAAAGATTTTCTTTGAATTTTGTTATGGAATGAAGATATGTATTCTTGGAATACAAGATTATCTCATTAAATTCAAGAAATCTACCACTTGGTTATCTATAAGAGAATTTCAAAAATTTTGATAAATTAAGGGCAAGAAAGATTTTCTTGATTTTCTTGAAAAGATATTATGGAAGATATGTATTTCTTGAAATACAAGAATATCTCATAAATTCAAGAAGATCCAAATCTTGGAATCTTGACTCATAATTTTCGAAATTATCCATAACAAAGAGTAGGTGGGATTTTGTGGAATATTATAATTATGGGAAAAAGAATATAGAAGATATATTCAAGATTTCTTGGAGATCAAGAAAAAATTTTCCCACATTATTTTTTGGCCAAAATTTTGACCACTTGTGCTCTATAAATAGGGGATGATTCTTTCATTCTCATGTACAATTCCATGTGCTGGAAAAATTAGTAAATCCACAAAGGTGGTGCAACATAATTTATTTTCCTTTTGTTAATTGTTCACAAGTGTCCTACCACCGGATAGTCGAACAAGGATTAAGGGAATACTTGGGAAGTTCTTTTTTCGTTAGTCTAATCGGCCGGATCAACGCCATCCCAAGAGGTGCGTTCACGTAAACTCGTAGAATTCGCATCGTGGGTATTTTACGTGAATTAATTATATGCATGATATGTTGTTGGATTATTATTTGAATTAATATAGGATTAATTAATGCTAGTAATAATTATAAGAATTAAATTTGTATTTAAATATTCACCCCGAATAGATCTGTGCAACTTATTCCCCAACACCTTGTCGAGGTTGCTTCATGCAGTCTTTGTTGGATTGTTTATGATCCTTCATGCCCAGGAGGGAGGTCGGGTTTATCCATGCTACAACAATTGCCCTTCAAGTTGAGGTCTCTTGTTCCGAGAAGGGACCTTGGCTTGACACATGGACTAAATTGACTCGCGACCATCCGACCTGGAAAGTCTCCTATGATGGTCCCGTTTTGAAAACCCATTTGCACGTGCGGAAGCAAAACGTTTCAGTTCGGTGCATATAAAAACAGGGGTGAGGGCAGAGTGATTCCAATTTTTTTTTTTGCTTTAAAGAACGATGTGTGTTTTGCTTATAAACGAATGCATAAGACAAGTAATAACATAAAGCAGTAAAGAACACACAATTTTATAGTGGTTCGGACAACTCGTCCTACATCCACTCTTCCCTTCATGGGGCACCGACTTAACCAACTGGACTTAGTTTACCGTGTTAGTCCAACACCCAACATGTTTACGAGTTCACACTCAAACGGGACTTATCACCCTCACGGGATTGCCTACCCTCCCTTTCGGGATTGCTTAGATGTTTATCGAGTTCCCACTCACCTACAAACTTAACCTATCAAACTGATTTGGGTAAGGTTTGTTTTGTTTCCAACTAGGGTGAGATTTTCCCTTACATTTGTTTAGCCTCAATGCTAAGGATGGGAAAATCTCTCTAAGCTAGGATATGGCATTTTTTGCTAGATACAATGAAGAACACTCTTGGGTAAATTTGGATATGTAATGCTCTGTGTTCTTGAATGGAGTTGCTTGAATATTTGGCTTTTAATTTCACTTTGCAGGTCCTCCATTATCTTCTTTTGAAGATAGTGCAATGTATTTATAGTGTGGATTTGAATATTACCGATTTGGAGAGTAATATTCAAATCCATACTAATAATCTTCCAAATTTTCTTTGTCCTTTTGCCTTTGTTGTTTGCGGCTTTATGTCACATCCATATATGTTGTTATCTTCTTATTGATCACCGCTTTTGTGTGTCTAATCGGATCCGATCAAATCATGGATTCTTGTTCATTGCTTGATTACGATCTTTGATCCGGTCCCGAAATCGATCTGTAGATTTACGGTGTCTTTGAAATCACTTGTTCATCGATCTTTGAAATCATTTGTTCATCGATCTTTGAAATCATTTCTCATCGATTCTTGAAATCACTTTGTTCATCGATTCTGCGAATCACTTTGTTCATCGATTCTTGAAATTACTTGTTCATCCGAATCTGATTTTTTCTTGTTCATCGATGCGATTTCACGAACTGATTTTTTTGTTCATCGGTTCGATTTAAGTCTTTGATCGATCGGCTCACTGATCGATCGTTCGGTCACCTATACATCTGGATCAGATGAGCAAATCGCATCGTAAAAACTCTGATGTCGGTTCTTCTGATGTCATTCTGATGATCGGTACTCTGAATCGCCCTAAAAGATGATCGGTTCTTTCTGATCTTCTTCTGATAAAAAGCGCATCGAAAAAAGCTGCGGGTGGTTTACGCCGACGTCGATTAACTTCGAACTCATCCTTCTCATCGATCTTGATCGGCCTCGTCTCTTGACCTCGTCTGCGATCTCGATCATCTTAAATGCGATTTCATGAGTTCCCCCTCAACTTGTTCTTCCGCCCCTCAACTTGTTATCGTAAATTAGCTTCAAAAAACACAAGTTGATAATGTTTTTGGCATAATTAATCAAAACTAAAATATCCCAACAATTTCCCTTTTTTGATAATGACGCCAAAAACATTAAAATATATGCACTTTTACGAGATCGGGTTTTTGATTTAAAAGATCGATTCGGTGGTCACTTTGAAAAGTTGTGAACGTTTGAACTCCCCGCTCGATACCAATTGATGGTATCGGTTAAATCCACATTGAAAAACAAAGACCTTTTGAACAACCCGCCTCGATACCAATTGATGGTCCCGCTTTTGAAAACCCATTTACGCGTCGGCAAAACGTTTTGATTCGGTGCATATAAAAACAAAGTGAGGGCAGAGTGATTCCAATTTTTTTTTTTTTTGCTTTTAAGAACGATGTGTGTTTTGCTTATAAACGAATGCATAAAATGAGTAATAACATAAAAGAATGAGTGCCTGATTGTTAAGAGTTCCAAAAGTAGCGATTGGCTCTCGCACAAAAAGAATGAGCCATCCCGAACTTTAAAACTCTTAATAAGATAGCTAGGATGTCTCTAGTGGAAGGACTTCCGAATGAAGTGTTCTCAAAGGATCGGACATGTCTTTGCGTGTCGGAAGGGAAAAACAGTCAAAGCTTCATTCAAAGGATTTCGGACCAAAGATCCAAAGTAGAGATCTTCTTGTTGCTTCATATGGATCTGTTTGGACCCGGTTACACGGTCGATCTCAACGGACGAAATACACTCGTAATCGTGGATGACTATTCCAAGTTTACAGGTTATATTCTTACATAAGAAGAATGAGGCGACAACCAAGATACCGTTTGCTAAGAAGATTACAAAATGAGAAGGGTGTCGGCAGTAAAAATCGGATCGGATAAAGGTAAAATTTACGAACTCTTTTATTACTTGATTTTTTGCTCTAAGTTTGGTATCTGACATGAAACATCAAATGCGAGGACGCCACAACAGAATGGAGTAGGTGAGCGGAGGAAATGGAAACTCTCAAAGAAGTTTCTCGAACAATGTTAGCTGAACATGCGATACCAAACCGTTTCTGGGCAGAAGCAATCAACACTGCATGCCATACGCAGAACAGATGTCTCCTGACTAAGGCTCACTACAAAACACCCTATGAACTATGGAAGGGCAGAAAACCTCGTGTTTCTTACTTCCATGTTTTTGGGTGCAAGTGTTTCATACACAATAATGGGAAAAGTCAGTTGAAGACTTTTGAGGCCAAGTCTGATGAGGGTATATTTCTAGGGTATTCCTCATCTAGCAAAGCTTTCAGGGTCTACAACAAACGAACCCTAATTGTGGAAGAAACACCCCATGTAGCCTTTGATGAAGCATCTTCTGATCAAGAGAAATCTGCCTCAGAACAAGAAGTACCTGATCTACCAGAACCTGATATTCAGAAAATGGATCAGCTAACGATCAAGGAAAAAGGATCAGAAACTGTATCAATTTACATTCCAGATCTAGCTGATTCACCAGATCAATCAGATCCTAAGGTACGAACAACTGTCGATGAAAAAAGCCGATTCAATTTGAGAGCGGTAAGTAACCGAACCATCCGGTTCGGGGAACTGGTTCTCACGAACGTACATCGACATGATGAGTCCAACATCACCGAGACTTGTTCTTATCAAGTGGACCATAACCTGCACCACTCCCAATCGCTAGTAATAAGATTTTATCGAAAACGGACGATGTTCTCAAAAGCCAACGCCGTCGAATTGAAGGACACGGATAACCCGGTCATCCAACCCGTCGATAATCGGAGACCCGTCGATAAAATTAAAACTAGACATCGATTGGTGAAAGTGCCATGTATTTCTTTGTTATCTGTCTGTATGAAGGAACCAACTACAATAGAGGAAGCATTACAAGACGCAAACCGGATTCTAGCCATGCGGGGAGGAGAGTTGGAAATAGTTAGAGAGAAATGAAGTATGGGAACTAGTAGACGAACCGTGTCATCAAGACGTAATTGGCACGAAATGGATCTTCAAGAACAAGAGAGATGAGAAAAAATGTTATCACCGTAAATAAGGCAAGACTTGTTGCTAAGGGTATTCACAATCGTAGGAATTGATTACGATGAGACCTTTTGCACCGGGCCGTCGCTGTTTGAAAGCCATTCGGTTGTTTAAACTTATGCTTCCTACGAGAGGGTTCATCGTATCGGATGGACGAAAAGTGCTTTCTTAAATCAAGGGTACTAGCAGAGGAAGTTTATGTCGAACAACCTCCGTGCTTTGAAAAGGGCAACCAAGTGTATCGTTTAAGAAAAGCTCTTTATGGTTCGAAACAGTTCCTTGAGCACCGGTATGATACACTCTCTCGATTCTTGATTGAAAATGGGTTCACTAAAGGAACAATGGATTTAACCTTATTCGCAATAGAAGATGGATAAGATATTCGATGGTTCAGATTTACGTGGACGACATCATCTTCGGATCTCCTAACAAGAGCCTATGTGAAAGGTTCAAGAACCGATGCAAGGGAAATTCGAGATGTCCATGATGGGTCGATGAATTACTTTCTAGGTCTCCAAGTTAAACAAAGTACGTAAGGATATTCATCTCGCCAAGCAAAAGTACACTAGGAATCTATTGGCTAAGTTTGGAGTTCAAAATAGTAAGGAAGCCAAAATTCCTATGATGACCGGATTCAAGATGGATCGAGATGAGGCTTTGGTCGAAAACAAATCGGAAGAATATAGGGCTCTCATTGGATCTCTATTATACTGCCAAAGACCGGATATCACTTTTGGCGAAGAGGTGTATATGCAAGATTTCAAGCAAATCCAATGATCGACCACCTAGAAGCGACTAAGCGGTTCTTAAGTATCTGAAGGAACAATAAACCTTGGTTTATTCTACCCATCGATGATAATCTAGAGCTTAGTGGGTATTCTCGATTACGATTATGGAGGTTGCAAGATCGACGGAAAATCAACCTCGAACATGTCGGTTCTTAGGAAGTAAACGATCTCGTGGTTTTCAAAAAGCGGAGACATCGATTCATACATCTACAACTCAAGCGAGAATATATGGCTGCGAAAGTCGTTGTTCCCAATTGCTCGCTCACCAATCGGTTGAGGGATTACAACATTGTAGCTAAAAATACCTATATTCGTGACGATGTAATAGTCTTTATTGCAATCACTCGTAATCCGGTTCTACATACAAGATGCAAGCATGTGGATGTCGGACACCACTTTATAAGAGATCACGTTGAAAAGAAGAATATCGAATGGAAAAAGATTCATCTTGATATACGAATAATGATATTCTAACCAAGCCACTAGGCCGAGATCGATTCAGAGATTTATGCAATGAGCTAGACTTCTAGATCTTGGAGAAATGTCACCGAAAATGTTTGATGGAATGTTCTCGAAACTAGGCTGGTTAAGAGACTAACGGATCGAGAGAAATCAGTTGAGTTTGGTATCTTAATCGATCTCAAGAGACCGATAAGCAAAAATCGATCGGACTTACACGCTACCGGATCCAAAAGGCGGATCGATTTTAGTTTATCGATTTAAAGTCTATCGGTTTAAAGGAACCGGATCGATTCAAGGTTTATCGATTTAAGGAAAATGCTTTCGGTTTAAGGATTATCCGATTAAATCAATTTGGTTATAGTATCTCTTTGTGAATCGATTTAATATATTCAACAAGCAAGATTCGAGATTAAGAGCTAACAATCGCATAAGAAAGCGGTAATTTACACAACGATGAAATAATGAGAACTTTTCATTGATAAAAACCCGAAGGTGAGGTTACATTCTGAGTTACAAGTACAAGAAGACCCCAGGTTTGGGTACATAAATGTTAACCAAAATCCTAAACCTATAACCCTAAACCTTCATCCTAACCCCGAAGTGAAGGAAAGAGAGATTTTTAAACTCTCATTTTCCCCACTTAACAAGGGGTGAGAGAGGCTTTAAAGAACAAAATCCCAAGGCGCCGCAGTAAAGTCAAGATCAAGAAAAATGGAGCGACAAAATGCCTTGACAGATTCTTAAGCCAGGAGCCCTAAAAGGGAGAGTAGTAGGGCTCTCCAGCTGTTAAATGGAGCACGTGTGCCAAAGAGTTGGTCGTCAGATCTCATGGGCACATGTGTTGCATGTTTTATACCAGACTAAGTCTGATGGTTCTGGTTACGTCATCCAGATAGACACACAAGGTGCATACGGTTAGGAGAAGTGTCTTCTCAGTTGCAACAGCAGATCCGCCGCCCTGGTGGTAGAGAAGCTTTGCAGCAATCGTATGTGAAATCGAAGATGATGAAGAAAACAGCAATAAGGGATGCAAAGGGTTGATTTGAGAAGGTGAAACCATATAAAAGGGTGGTAAAAGTGTTTGCCGAAGTCTCACCGGAAACAAGGGTTCACCAAGATACATGATTCTTACAAAGAAGATAAGTATGGTGAATGGGTGATGTTGTGTAAAACATTGGTCCAATTTATAGAGGCCAAGCAAGGATGCAAATGCAATTTCCATTTCAAGAAGCCTATCCGAGAAATTTGCATCAAAAGGACAGCGTGTAGAAATCACGCGACTGATAATTGGAATCACTCTGCCCTCACCCCTGTTTTTATATGCACCGAACTGAAACGTTTTGCTTCCGCACGTGCAAATGGGTTTTCAAAACGGGACCATCATCCTATGAGCGGCTTACTATCCTCGTGCATGTGAAAAGTCACCTCGATAATACGAATCGTCGCATCAGACTTCCCTAGATCTCAGGGATTCTAAATGATATCGTGCCAGGATGATGACGTAAAGTGCCGCCATTTAGATCCCAACGAGATGCCAGTAGTGGATTTCACGCGAGCCCCGCGTCTTTTTTGTTGCTAGGGGCCAAAGTTTTGGCTAATTTCATTTTGGCCCCTCCTCTTCTTCGATAAATAAATAGGCGGGAATTAGGTTTTGAAAACCTTATTTCCTGCGACTGTCTTGAAAAAGAATTTCCTCAAGATACTCTTCTGGTCTTTTCTCCTTCCACCGAAAATGCATTCTCGTGTCCCTGAAGTGGAATTAATCACAGGTAAGCACTTTGGTGCCCTTCTTTGAATTTTTGGATTCTAGCGTTTCCAGATCCCTTTTTGCCTCTCAGCCCATGGTGGCTTCCTCCTCTTCTGAGGATGACATCCCTATTGTCTGCGTTCTTTGCCGATTTTCCAATTTCTGCCCTTCGGGGCATGTGGGTGAAAGTTCATTGGCTAAGGTTATGGGCGACCGCCGAGAAGACGATGCTAATGATGAACTGGTGGATGACCAATTTCTGGAAGAATTGGCCGAAATTACCCATCTTCCCCCGTTGGATGTTAATCTCCTTCATCCCATCCCACGGGAACGGTCGTCAACGGCGAGTCCTTCTGCCTCGGTCCCGGATTATGGGGCTTATGAACGAGTCTTCAATTATGATCTGTATTATAACCGAGCTCTGTACAAGCGACCTGACAGGGCAAACCGCAAGTCGGTCGACTCTCAATTCGCGGAGTCCGATAAAAGATACCGATTTGTGCTCTCCGATCAGTATGTGTGGAGACTTCATCGTATGTACAAGGTGCCCCGGGATGTGCATTTTTATGGGCCGACCCCGGACTAAAGCGCCGATCAGCCTCCTCCTGGAATGATTGCTGTGAATGAGTCTTCCATGTCGGTCGGTATTCGATTTCCATTGCACCCGGCCATTTTCCATCTGTTGGCGGCCTGGAATGTGAGCCTCACGCAGATCACCCCCAATGGGTGGAGTTACATCATCTCCACCATGGTCGTTTTGGGGCAGGCCAGGCTGAAAAGACTGCCTAATCCCGGAGAGATATTTCACGTGATGTCGCCCGTTGCTCAGGCCAGAGGCTATCACGTTGTCTTGTGAGTAGAAAAAGAGCTCGTGAGTGGGATTCCGAATAAGGTTGTGGGTGGCACGAAAATGGTGGTTTGTAGGAGGAGCATAGGGAGTCGGTGGCCCCTCCAAAGACCTTATCCATTAGAGTTCCTACAGATTATGCGATCCGTGTTTAGAATGGTACTTTGCCTTAATATTTTTGTGCTCGATTGTACTGATCTAATTCTTTTCTCGTCTTGCGGTGTTTTGGCGCTCGACCTTCCGAGCTATATTGGGACTTTCTCGGCGTTCAAGGAGGTTCGAACACAACCTCTAGGCAAGCGAGACATTAATTTGCCGGAACTCCGAGCTCGACCGCTTTAAATTTGGATCAGATACTTACCTGCGCCACTTGAGGATTCCCTGTAAGTCTCGGCCGCATCTTTTCAAGTGTATTTCACGATTTCGCGCTAAAGGTTTTGTTTTTATGTTAGATTTGGATATCCCGATCTACCGCCGTCGGCCCTCTGCCTCCGAGATGGCCTCGCGACTTCAATCAGTACTCGGCTCCATGAGGCGTCTACATTCTTGCCGCCAGGGGGGACGTTCCAATTCGACTCCTTCCCCTGCCAAAAGCCCGAAGAAAGTTGTCGAACCGCCACCGTGGCGATGGCGACCTCCCAAGAGGCTTGAGCTGAAATAACATCTGCACCGATCCACGTCAAGTCGAGTCTTTGGAAGGTGGCTCGGCCAAACACCTTTGTCGACTTCTACCCGGGAGGGAGGTCGCCATCCGGAGGATGATTCCTGGATTGGTTGGGATGAGGAGAGGATGCAGAGGTAGGCTGTTTGCAACTCTTAATGAATTTTCCTTAAAACCGAGACCAAACTTAATATATTTGTTCCTCCTTGTTGCAGTCAGGAGCTGACGGCCTGCAAGTTCTCACCGGAGGTGCTGAACTTCCTGAGATCCCCGATTCCCACGCTGGAAGGCATGCCCGGAGACTGGCCCGGCTACTTGGAGCGGACAATGAGGAACGGTCGCTTGATGGACGAAGGATGATCACTCACTAAAAAAGTCACGGCAAACATGTATTTGGCTGTTGTCCACTCCTTGAAGGCCGCCCTCTACATGGAAAAAGGCTCGCCCAATCCGAGTTCGAAGCTCTCCAAACTAGAGAGAAGGCCCAGCGATGACCTCCGAGCAAAAGCGAAATCACCGATAGCTGCCTATGAGGTGCGAGAAAAAACGGAGGTTGCAGTGACTTCTGGATAATAGGCCTTGGAGCTCGAGGGCCCCATGGTGAAGCGAGATCGCTTTCGGGGAGGAGAAGGAGGTCAGGAGGATGAAGACCGGCCGATCCGCAGAGGATGTAGAGGTTGGGGAGAAGTTGGCCGCCAAAGACAAACACTTTAAGATCGAAGAGCGTAATGCTAACTTTGCCTATGTCGTGGCGGTTCGTTATGGCTATCCGAAATTTTCGTGAAGAACCTATTCTTTAATTTCTCTCGACATTGTGACCGAAATATTTGCTTACGTTAAGTGACTTCCCCCCCCTGCCGACATTGTCTTTGGAGATTAAATATCCGGAAGATCCGGCATTGATTTGTCCTTCTTCCCTAATCAGTCGGATCGTGCCCCACTCCCGATCCAGATGAGACATTGTCCGGGGAGACTCCGAGGTGGTCCTCGAGACTTCGGTCGGATGAGGTGGGGCACCTAAATGAAGTCGCCGAGATGTCCCACAAGCCTCCCAAGAAGAGCGAGGCCTGGCCCGGCCTCTAGGGAGGTGTTTACCAGCCCAAGATCCCGGAGGCGGGCTGCCCACACCCTCACCAAATTATTCGAAGAACAATTAGGTGGGGGCGACCTTTGAACATAGTCGATGGTCTTTGCTGATGGGATTCTTGATCGTTCTTAAGAATGATGACATCAAGAATCCCGATAAGAAAAAGGAGATTGAGAAGTTGTTGAACCCCATCTCCAACAATACTTTTGATCAGCATGCCTTAAAAGTTCTAAGTCGCCACCGCGATCGTGGATATTGGGTTGTAGTAAATCATCGTAAATCGCTTATCATGATGTATCTTGATTTCCGCTTGATGTAATTTAGCCTTCGGGCTCTTATAATGTACCGACCTTCGGGCTTGTTTTCATTAATGAAATCTGCCTTTTTCTTTCCTTTATTGTGCTGACTTGATTTCCTTATGCGACTATAATCTGTGCGTATGTTCATTCGTCTTATTGGCATTGCGATTTTAGATTGAACCTCGCTTAGTCGTCTTATAAAGTTAGGGGAGGATCACACCGCTAGGGGTGGTGATCTCGCCGCAAATATGTCGAAAGTCATTCCCGGGGGAGGTCGATGTTTCATCTATGCGACCACCCTGGGTTTAAACACAGGAATTGTGACAAAGAAAATTTAACTCATTATTATTGACTCGCCTGAAAGTTTACAAGTACACTGGCCCCGACCCTACTGATAGTATCTCTTCAGATGAGATGTGTTCCACAGGTACTGAGACTGAGTGCCATCTGGGTTCTCGAGCTCGTATGCCCCGTTGGATAATACTCGAGTGACCTTGTATGGTCCTTCCCAGTTTGGTCAGAAAGTTCCTTTGGTTACTCCGAGAGTCTTCTTCAGGACCAGGTCGCCTTCTTTGAATTTTCGAAGTCGCACTTTAGAGTTGTAGTATTTTTCGGACTGTTGTTTGTATCTCACATTTCGGATACTTGCCTCTAATCGCTTCTCTTCGAGCAAGTCTAGGTTTCTGGCCAAGGCCTCATCATTGCAGTCGGTCGTGATCTACGAGGTTCTGAGAGTTTGGAATTTGACCTCTGCGGGTATGACTGCTTCCGAGCCAAATGCCATCGAATAAGGGGTCTCTCCCGTCGAATTTCGGCAGGTTGTTCTGTATGACCACAGTACATCTGGTAACTCACTGGCCCACTTCCCTTTTCCTCCCTCAATCTTGGTTTTCAGAGTGTGCTTGATGATCTTGTTCACAGCTTCGACTTGACCGTTTGACTGAGGGTGATAAGGGGTAGAGAAAAGCTTGGTGATTTTCCATTTTCTGAAGAAACTATCGATCTTATGACCATCGAACTGCTTCCCATTATCGGATATAATTGCTTGCAGTAGGCCGAATCTGCAGATGATGTTTCGCCATAAGAATTTGATGACTTGATCCTGATCTATGGTCGCCAAAGCCTCAGCCTCGACCCATTTTGTGAAGTAATCTACTGCGACTAGGGCGTGCTTGACTGAACCCGGGGCTGTTGGTAATGGCCCGATGATATCTGTCCCCCACTTCGCAGAAGGCCAAGGACTAAGGATGTTGGTGAGTTCCTCAGGTGCGACCTTTATTGATGGTGTTTGTATTTGACATTTGTGTCATTTCCGTGCAAAAACCATGGCATCGGCCTTTAAAGTTGGCCAATAATACCCCTGTCTCGTCGTCTTATGAGCGAGCGACTGCCCCCCAGCGTGGTTTCCGCATACCCCGTCGTGAATATCTTGCAGGATAGCCTGCCCTTGCTCCGGGGTAACACATCGAAGCAGTGGTATGCTGAAGCCTCTCTTATATAGTTCGTTACCAACCAATGTGTACCTTGCTGCCCTTAGTTGCAATTGCTTTGCCTGAATTATGTCGGTTGGTAGTGCCCCAGTCATCAAGTAGTCGATTATGGGGGTCATCCAGCTTAAACTCGGGGTGTCTAGGGTAGCGACTGTTGTGTTAGCAGTGGAGGGGTGGGAGAGTTTTGTGATGGTGACATCCCTCATCTCTGCTGGTCCCTCCGAAGTCGCTAGTCCTACCAATGCATCGGCTCGGGAGTTCGCATCCCTTGGTACTAGCTTGATGTAGATTTTTTCAAATTTCAGGCAAAGTGCTTTGATGACCTCTTGGTAGGCCGACATCCGCTCGTCTCGGGCCTCATACTCCCCTGATATCTGGCATGCTACGAGCTGGGAGTCGGTGTGTACTTGAATTTGCTTGATGCCCATTACGATGGACATTTCTAGACCGTTGATCAGCGCTTCATATTCGGCCTCGTTGTTGGTGGCAGGGAAATCAAAAGTGATGGCATTCTGAAAAGAAATCCCATATGGACTGATTAACACAATTTCTGCCCCTGATTTGTTGGTAGTTGCCGAGCCGTCTACGTACAACTCCCATGGTGGGCCGGTCGAACCGCTGGCCCCAGGAGGAGGGATTAATTCAACGATGAAGTCGGCCAAGGCCTGAGCTTTTATTGCAGGCCGCGGCGCGTATGTTACCCCATACTATCCAACCTCGATGGCCCACTTGAGGCATCGGCCCGATGTATCTGGTCGATGGAGCACGCTAAGGGGGGTAAGGAAGTGAGGACCTCCACTTGGTCATCGGAAGAAGTAAGGTCTCGATTTTCTCACACTCATAACTAGAGCATAAATTAATTTCTCTAGAAGAGGGTATCATTTGCTTTCGGTTTTATTTAGAGTTTGGATCGACAAAGTAAATGGGCAGATGGGTTTGACCCTCCGCCCGTACAAGCACTGCGCTTAGGGCGGTTTTCGAGGTCGCCAAGTATAGAAACAGTTTCTCGCCAGGGACCGGTTTGGCTAAAATGCTGACATCGGCCAGATATGCTTTGATCCTGTCAAGAGCATCCTGACTCTCAGATGTCCATTCGAACCTCGCCTTCTTTCTGATGGTGTCGAACATGGGCTTGCATTTATCCCCATTCGGAGATGAATTGCTGTTGAGCGACCAGCACCCCGTCGGGCTTTGAACGTCCTTTTTGGTTTTGGGGGCCCCATATCCAAGATAGCTTTGCACCTTGGTTGGGTTTGCTTCAATCCCCGCCATCGACCGGTGTCCTAGGAACTTCCTGATTCCAATCAAAGTTGCACTTTTTTTGGGTTGAGTTTCATATTGAACTTCCCGAGTATCTCGAAAGCTTGCTACCCGAGATGAGCCAAATGATCTTCCTTTTTTAGACTCTTCCGCGACAATGTCGCAACGTACCCTCCACCTCGACTTGCCTATTTTCTCAACAAACATATGATTGACCAGCCTTTGATACGTTGCCCCGGCGTTCTTCAAACTAAAAGGCATTCTCTTCCAACAGTATATGTTCTTCTCTGTTAAAAATAAAGTGTGCTGCCTGTCGAGCTCGTGCATAGCTATCTGATGGTACCCGGCAAATACTTCCATGAAAGACATCATCTCATTGCCCGCCGTATTGTCGATTAAGTGGTCGATATGCGCCATCGAAAAGAAATCCTTGGGGCATGCCTCGTTAAGATCTGTGAAATCGATGCAAAATCGCCAAGTCCCGTTTGATTTCTTTACAAGGACCGCATTTGCGACCCACTGTGGTTGGTCGGCCTGCATGATCAGGTCATTGTCAAGCAACTTCTTTGCCTCTTCAGCAAGGGCAGCATATTTTTCTAGACCAAACTTCCTTCTTTTCTGAGCTACTGGTTTTCGGGCTGGGTCAATGTGTAACCGGTGACATGCGATCTCAGGATCGATCCCGACCATATCCTTGTGTGACCAAGCAAAAATGTCTAGGTTATTCTTGAGGAAATCGATGACTTCAATTTTCAGGTCGTCGGGGATCTTGGATCCAATGATGATCTCCAAATGTCATGCAGTGGTTTGGGTCCACCTTGACCCTTTCGAAGTTCCTCCCGGGCCGCTCTGGGTCCCCGATTAAATGGATCATCTATCTCGGCCTCGAGTATAAAATCTTCGGGCTCGGGACCCATTCTCAGATCAAAATCATCATGCTTCCTCTTCTTACTTTTCTTTTCAGTATCCAGTGTCATTATGTGACGACTAACTGTGTGTGCTGAATTTGAATAAGGCGAAGAATAAAGTAAACATCCTCTTGCATCCACTTGGTCACCTTTAATCGGTTAACCACCATATGGTGGGGAACTTTACACAAAAATAATAGGTGGAGGACGCAGCCTCGAATTCGTGCTCAAATGGCCTCCCGAGGAAGCCGTTATAGGTGCTCGGGAGGTCGATTACAAGGAAATCTAGGAGCCTAGTGTTCCTAACTTTCTCATCCAAGGTGGATACGAGCTCCACAGACAAGCGGACCATGCCCAGAGGTTTGACTATCGCGTTTCCGAAGCCCTTCACTGTGTGATCGCATGGGGTGATGTATGCTTCGTAATCCCCGAGTTGGTCTAGGGTCTTTTTAAACAGAATGTTGCAGAAGGCCCCCCCTGTCGACCAGCATCCAGCATACAGTCATCCCCATGATATTGGCCTTTATGACCAATGGGTCTATGTTCAGGTACACGACTCCAACTTTGTCTATTTCCCCGAACTCAATTTTGTTGGTTTCTTCGGTCACAGCCAAGATGGGCAGAACCATTCTTTGAGCATTCTCCATTGTCCTGACTTCCGCCTTTAGGCGATGCTTTGATGAGGAGGCCGGAGACAGTCCCCCTATTGTGTCAAGGGGCGAGATGGTGTGGATGACGCGACCTCCTATGCCCTCTGGTGTGGGTGGCACAGACAGCTCGCCCTGTGCGGCTCCTATCACGGGCTCTCTTTGCACCCGATCTTCTGGCCCGTGTTGGCGGTCATGCTGTCGACCTTGTCCCCCCTGATTGTCTGCCCGAGGATTCTTGACAAACTCATTCAGCCGGCCATCTTCATAAAGCTTCCACAACTGCTTCAACAGATCTCGACACTCGCTGGTGTAGTGTCCCATCTGGTCATGATAGTGGCAATACTTGTTCGGGTTTTGCTGGATTTTGTCTTTCATGGGGAGGGGTGCTCGCAACATGTCTCGTCCCTGGATCTGGGTATAAACATTACCAGGTGTCATACCTAGAGCCTCCATCAGCTTCACCAGAATGGACTCCTCAAATGGTTTGAAGCTGCCGGGTGTCTTGTAATGACCCCCGGTTTTCTTGGAACCTTTCTTGGGCTCCGCTACTATATTTGTCTCTAAGAGCCGGATCTCCAGCAATTCCATGGTATGGATGAGGTCGCTGGCCCTTTTCCTGAAATCGGCGTAGCTGGTCGGGTAATCGGCGGTCATGCGCCGCCATAGCTTGGTTCCTTTTCTGAGGCCAGATACTGCCCCCAGCAGCTTGGCCTCGTCCCCAATGGGGTCGCCTTCAATGATAAGTTTATCGATCCTATCAACATAGGATCGATCCGACTCCGTCTCCCCCTGACGCATGTTCATGAGCCTCTGCCTTGTCGCAGGTCGGGGCGCCATCGCCGTATAGTGGCCCAAGAATAATCGAGCCAGTTGCTCGAAAGTATCAATGGAGAGAGATGGCAGCGAAGTGTACCACATGTGGGCCTGGTCGCTCAGCATCAGGGAGAAAAGTCTACACTTCATCGCATCCGATGCCCCCATTGACGCCATATACGCATTGTACTTCACCATATGGATTCTGGGGTCTGTACTCCCGTTGTAGCGATCTAGAGCCGCTATGCTGATTTTCCTCTGGGCAGGTGCCAGATGTTGGGGAATAAGTTGCACAGATCTATTCGGGGAGAATATTTAAATACAAATTTAATTCTTGTAATTATTGCTAGCATGAATTAATCCTATAATAATTCAAATAATAATCCAACAACATATCATGCATATAATTAATTCACGTAAATCCTACGCATGCAAAATTCTACAAGTTTACGTGAACGTACCTCTTGGGATGACAGTGATCTGGCTGATTAGACTAACCAAAAGAACTTCTCAAGTATTCCCTTAATCCTTGTTCGACTATCCGGTGGTAGGACACTTGTGAACAATTAACAAAAGGAAAATAAATTATGTTGCACCACCTTTGTGGATTTACTAATTTTTCCAGCACATGAAATTGTACTTGGGAATGAAAGAGTCATCCCCTATTTATAGAGCATAGGTGGTCGAAAATTGTGGCAAAAAAAATAATGTGGAAAAATCTTTTCTTGATCTCCAAGAAATCTTGAATATATCTCCTATATTCTTTTTCCCATAATTATAATATTCCACAAAATCCCACATACTCTTTGTTATGGGATATTTTAAAAAATAATAGGCAAGAATCCACGATTTGGATCTTCTTGAATTTATGAGATATTCTTGTATTTCAAGAAATACATATCTTCCATAAGATCTTTTCAAGAAAATCTTTCTTGCCCTTTATCTTTCAAAAAATTCGAAATTTTCCTTATAAATAACCAAGTGGGAGATTTCTTGAATTTAATGAGATAATCTTGTATTCCAAGAATACATATCTTCATTCCATAACAAAATTCAAAGAAAATCTTTCTCCCCTTTTATCTATAAATTTCGAAAATAATTAGGATAAATAAGCAACAATATTTATTTTATTTTAAACACCTTTTTCAGTTATTGGACTATATGTTGGGCTACTTAGGGGGCCTTTAGGAGAATTAAGATTGGACCTTCCAATGGATCTTGAATTATCAATATTGAGCCACAATATTATTCAAGCTCATAAATATTAATTAATCCCACTACATAATTAATATTGCACTATCCATCTTAACCCATATTACAGTCAATATGGCTCCCGGTTATTATTTCCGTGTTTAAGATTATCTAGCCCATTAATTAATTCAAGCCACTTTGAAATAGCTTTCCGTTAATTAATATCTTTTGTCCTTGGTCAAGAACGGTTCAACATTATTATCCATACCTAAAACTAATTCCACTTGCAAGATTTGGTATGATAAAGCTTATGAACCTCCCAAGGGGGCAAATTGAACAAGCGTGCTTTAACATTCTTCTCCGTATTAAATCTTAGCAATCACATGTGACCAATAATATTGCCCAAGATAAAAAATATTGAATCTCGTTGATTCTCTACCCATGATAAGTCAAAGCAATAGTTACCAACCACACGTGATCCTATTTAAGGAACGAAGATTATGAAATAACGAACCACTGAGGTCTAATTCTTCCTTGTTCGGCCTCAAGAATTTGTCCTCCAGAGGGTCATATTCAAAGGCATCAGTCATGCACTAGTGTAATCTCTTGGTCAAGACAAGCCAATCTGAGCATTACACTTCAACCTTTCACGATGGATTGTTCATTTCCATCTAGGTCGTGAATGGCGTACTTTTAGTTACAAGGGACTGTTAATTTAATCTTCTGTGATCTGGTATCACTAAATTAACTACAATGTAACACGTACGAGTTTTTGAACAGTTATGCAGTAAATATATGTAACATTCGATAATATTTAAAGCATCAGTGATAAACAATTTATTTCAGTAAATAAGTCTGAAATTCAGTTTTGATTATACAAAGTAAAAGCATACTTTCCAGAATAATCCCAACAATCTCCCACTTATACTCAAAGTCTGCTTTTAAGTATACTACAAACATGTCTCGTGTAGTCTGTGACATCTAATGTCACCTACACGAACCTAATAATTTCTCCCACTTATACTCAAAGCAGATTGGCAAATCGGTCTTGACACCCATTCCTTCCACATGTCTCTCGAATGTATTCGTGAGGCGCACCTTTGTGAATGGATCTGCTAGGTTATCCTCAGACGCTATCTTTGCCACATCTATATCTCCTCTCTTAACGATATCTCGTATAAGATGTTATTTCCTTTCAATGTGTTTGCTAGCTTTGTGGGCTCGTGGTTCCCTTGAATTTGCAAAATCGCTCGGCATTGTTGTCACAATAAATGATGATTCTCTGCTGGGCAAATTCTAACCACATCCAAGTCCACTAGGAAGTTCTTGAGCCAAACCGCTTTTTCACGCCGCCTGCAGTTAGCCTACATATTCGGCTTCCATGGTAGAATCTGCGACGATTTACGCTTTTACGCTTCTCCATGTCACGCGGCTCCTCCCCATGCAAAACACACTACTGGGAGGTAGATTTTCTGGAGTCTATGTCTGATTGGAAATCCGAGTCCGTGTAGCCGATGGGGATTGGATTATCTGACTGATAAATCAACATTCTATCCCGAGTTCTTTTCAGATACTTCAGAATGTTTTTAACTGTCGTCCAATGTTCTTTCCCTGGGTTACTTTGATATCTTGCCACCATGCCAACTAAGAAAGCGGATATTCGGTCTCGTACAAAAGATTGCATACATAAGGCTTCCGACAAAAGCATAAGGAATGTCTTTCATGTCATCTATCTCCTTTTTTTGCGTCTTAGGGCACATTTTCTTGGATAGATGGATTCCATGTCGAAAAGGTACGGCCTTTCTTGGAATCTTGCATCTTTGAATCATTTCAAGACAAAGTCTATATATATGAAGCTTATGCACAAGCCTATCATCCTTTTCTTTGCGATCTCGAGTGATCTTGATCCCAAGGATGTGTCCGGCTTCCCCTAAGTCCTTCATATCAAACTGTTTTGAAAGCCATGCCCTTACGTCTGATAACACCTTCACATCGTTCCCGATGATCAGAATATCGTCTACGTATAGTACTAAGAATACCAATGCAGTTCCGACACGCTTTTTGTACACATAACTTTCGAACTCGTTTTGATCGAACCCATAAGACTTTATAACATGATCAAAACATTGGTTCCAAGCTCTGGATGCCTGTTTGAGTCCGTAAATGGACTTCATGAGCTTACAAACTAGGTGTTCTTGGCCTTTTTCAATGAAGCCTTGGGGTTGTTGCATATAGATCTCTTCATCAAGACTTCCGTTAAGGAAAGCTGTCTTGACATCCATTTGCCAGATTTCAAAGTCGAGATGCGCAGCAATCGATAAGAGAATTCGGATGGACTTAAGCATGGCTACGGGCGAAAAAGTTTCCTCATAATTGATTCCTTCTTTCTGAGTATAACCTTTCGCCACGAGTCTTGCTTTGAAGGTTTCCACCTTCCCGTCCGGTCCTCTTTTTCTCTTATACACCCACTTGCAACCAATGGGTTTGACCCCATTAAGTGGTTCGACTAGCTCCCACACTCCGTTATGAAACATAAAACCCATTTCGGCTTTCATTGCTATTTGCCAAGAATCTGCATCCTTGTCTTGGATTGCCTCGTCATATGTCCATGGGTCTGATTCGTCTTGTCCGGGAATCAAGTCCGAGGACTCTCCTATTCCCATGAATCTCTCGGGCTGTTTCACAACCCTCCCACTACGACGAGGCTCCGGTTGTGTAAGTGTGTCGTTTGGTATGTCATCTTGTACAGTTTGCATTGAGGTTAGCCCTCTTAGCTCATTTAAGGTAATCTCACTTCTGGGTCTTCTTTCGTTCATATAGTCTTCTTCCAAAAATCTAAAGTGGGTGCTTATTACCACCTTTTGATCTTCGGGACCATAGAACATACACGTTTTTGTTCCCTCGGGGTATCCTACAAACAACCTTAATTCTGATCGAGGATCCAGTTTTCTGTCTTCCTTGTCCAACACGTAGGCCGGACACCCCCAAATCCTCATGTGTCTCATACTAGGCTTGCGCCCGGTCCACAATTCTTTGGGAGTTTTGGGAACCGATTTGAATGACACCAAGTTCAGAATATAAGCTGTTGTTTCCAAGGCATGACCCCAGAACGACTTGGGAAGATCCGCATAACTCATCATAGATCTAACCATTTCCAAAAGAGTTTTGCTTCTTCGCTCTGCAACCCCATTTTGTTGAGGGGTTCCGGGTGCGGTGAGCTGGGATGCAATCCCTTCATCAGATAAGTAGTTCAAAAACTCATCGCTGAGGTATTCGCCTCCACGATCGGATCGTAGAGACTTGATACGTTTTTCCCTATGATTCTCTGCTTGAGCCTTAAATTCTTTGAATTTCTCAAAGGTCTCAGATTTATGCTTCATAAGGAAAATATAGTCGTACCTTGAGTAATCATCAATAAAAGTGACAAAATACTCATAACCTCCTCTTGCTTTGGTTGACATTGGACCAAATACATCTGTGTGAACGATTTCTAACACTTCTTTGGCTCTATTCCCCTTGGCTCCAAATGCCCTCTTGGTCATTTTACCCTCCAAACATGATTCGCAGGTTGGAATTGGTTCAACTTGGAGAAACTCCAGTGAACCGTCTTTCACCAACCTTTGGATCCTCTTTGGATTTATATGACCCAATCTTAGATGCCAAAGAAGTGTCTCGTTCACGCCTGATGAACATTTTCTTTTCTCGGAAACAGTTGATGTGTTATAGAATGCATTTCGCGAGTGGTGTGCACAGTTAATTGTATAGAGATTATTCGACAACGTGTCATGACAGATAAATTTATCAAAAAGAGAAATGGTAACAACTTTATTAAAAGTAACCAAATATCCATCATGAAAAAGTTTAGAAACTGAAATCAAATTCTTTCTAAAACTTGGAACGTAAAGAACATCTCTTAGAATTAAAACTTTATCTTCAAAAGACAGGTGCACTTCTCCCACTGCTTCAGCTGCCACTCTGGTAGCATCGCCCAGTGTGATGAGGATCTCACTCCCACTAAGTTGTCGGGTCCGCTTGAACCCCTGTAATGTGAAACAAACATGATCAGTGGATCCCGTATCCACCACCCATAAATGGGAGGCATACGCCGCTAAACAAGTTTCAACAACTAGTGCGTGAGAATTACCTTTCTTTCCATTCCCTTTGGGATTGGAACAAGCTGACCTCGAGTGTCCTACTCTCCCGCTTTCCAAAACTTTCCTCATACTTGATTCCATGCTTTTATTTGATGTTGAGTCTGCTTGGTTCAACTTTCTTCTCTTTTCATCATCCTTATCACCACGTGAACTAGGATGAAAAGAAGATTTATGTTTTCTCAAGTTCTTTTCCTCGCGCTCCCTTTCCCTTTCAACCAAAGTCAAAGCATTTACAAGATCATCCACTGTAAAATCTAGATCTTCCATTAGATACTCAAGATAGTGGTGATTATAGCTCTTTGGTAAGGATTGGAGAATGAAATCAATCTTAGTCTTGAAATCACATTTTTCGCCGAGGATCTCAAGTTCCTCAAATAGCACCATAACCCTAAGGGCGTCTTTGCAACTGCGATCGTCCCTTTTTCCATTTTTTCATTCAAAGAATTTCTTGCTTCACACTTTGACCGCCATATATGGGTCTCATGTGCGAACATCGCCGAGATTCTCAGAAGATGTCTGCGGTGACTTATATTCTTGATGAAGGTGTCTCAACGATCTCGACATATCTTGAGAATTGTATCCTTCATCAATTCATTTGCCACTCCCATTCACCATAAATCATCTCATCCCATATTCCTAGCCCTTAGTTGGTTTTTTTTTCGGGTTTTGGTGTATCAAGTACCCATTTGGAAGGTGATGCGGTTAGGACAGGTTTTAGTTTGTATTTCCAATCAAAATAGTTTTCACCAGTAAGCAAATTGTCCTTAAGTATATTGGACAGTGGATTAGAAGGTTGCGACATGATGAACTGAAATAAACAATAATATACATAAGCAAAAATATATCACAAGGTTTGATCCCATGCATCATATTAAAATCTCAAAAAAATATGAACATGCATCAGCCAACATCTCAAAACAGTTTAAATAAGCCACGTGGGGTGGGTCATTATTTAAACACATTCAAGCAGGTTACAAACAAGAACAGTTACAAACCTTTAATATCCAGATTAATAGTTGGCTCTCACTTGACCAATATAAAATTGACAGGGACTTCGGGGAAGTATATGCATATCAATTTTATACCTAAGTAATAACCATGATTAAATACAGGATTATTATTTCGTATTGAACGAGCCTCGTGGGAAGGGTCATCGTCGCCACTAATAATAACCCACAATCATCCATTTGGAATTCATTCATGTGAAAGCTATCTTTTGACCGTCCCGTGGGGGGAATTTCTCCAAAAGAATTCACAAATAAATAAATCATGGAGGTCAAAATTAATTCAATTTTATTATCCGGAATAAAATTGTCAATTAATTATTTAAACATACTTAGTAATTTTTGAAGGTGGGATTTTTCATTGGGCAACTCTCATGCGTTTATTTAAACAAATTAAATAAAGCATAAGATAGCACAATAATAAATCAAGCAAAGTAGAAAAATAAACATATTGGGCATAAATTATCAAATTGTCATGGTTTGATTTTTCTTGGCTTGATCTTGAAGAAACACCGTCTTGAATTTCTCCCACTCGATCATCTCGAAAAGAATACTCCGTCTCGAAACGCCACGCCAAGTAGCTCGCAGCCGGGATGCACGCCCACGTCCGGCCGGCCACTTGGCCAAATCGGCCTCGGCAGCCTCGGCACATCTCGGCAGACTCGCCGCCGCCCGCCTCGGCAAGACGCCTCGGCATGGTCCCAAGACTACTCGGCGAGGCGCGCATAACATAATCATCAGATCCGTCTTGCCTTCGCCGATTACGCCTGCGCCGTGAACCTTGGTAGTTCCCAATATGCGCCCTCTCCCGACGGTTTAGCAGTCGCGTCAATCTCCTGCGCCCGTCGCCTTGATCGCAGATCTCGCCTGACGCGCTTTGGCCTTGCCACGAGCCTGCATACTGTGGCGTGCTTCCCTTAGCACGTTTACATGACGACACCGCCCTTCGCCCGGGTTTTGATTTTATCCTTTAATTCTTCGCCCCCATCTCCGTTTCCGATCCGGTTACAATTTATTTATAAAAAATAAATAAACCTAGATCTAGACTAGTCTATTACATTGATCAAATCAAACAAATCCTAATCTACTAGTGGATTTTCTCACGAGGCAAAACGAATCCGAACGAATCGAATTAAAAACCATAATTTATATGCATGCATAAATAAACACATTAAATTCCATGACAATTGGATACCGCAAAACAGATCTAGCAATTCTACTATCCAATTTCAAATTTAATGTCATGAATTAAATTACAATTTAAAAATTGAGCATCGCAAACCGTGGCTCGATACGATTGTTGGGGAATAAGTTGCATAGATCTATTAAAGGTGAATATTTAAATACAAATTTAATTCTTGTAATTATTACTAGCATGAATTAATCCTATATTAATTCAAATAATAATCCACAATATATCATGCATATAATTAATTCACGTAAATCCTCATTGCGAAATTCTCTGAGTTTACGTGAGCGTCCTCTTGGGATAAGCGGTGATCCGGTGATTAGACTAACGAAAAAAACTTCCCAAGTATTCCCTTAATCCTTGTTCGACTATCCGGTGGTAGGACACTTGTGAATAATTAACAAAAAAAAAATAAATTATGTTGCACCACCTTTGTGGATTTACTAATTTTTTCGGACATGGAATTGTACTTGGGAATGAAAAGAGTCATCCCTATTTATAGAGCATAGGTGGTCGAAAATTGTGGCAAAAAAAAAAATAATGTGGGAAAATCTTTTCTTGATCTCCAAGAAATCTTGAATATATCTCATATATTCTTTTTCCCATAATTATAATATTCCACAAAATCCCACCTACTTTTTTTATGGGATATTTTTGAAAAATAATAGGCAAGAATCCAAGATTTGGATCTTCTTGAATTTATGAGATATTCTTGTATTTCAAGAAATACATATCTTCCATAATATCTTTTCAAGAAAATCAAGAAAATCTTTCTTGCCCTTTATCTTTCAAAAAAATTGAAATTTTCATATAAATAACCAAGTGGGAGATTTCTTGAATTTAATGAGATAATCTTTTATTCCAAGAATACATATCTTCATTCCATAAAAAAATTCAAAAAAAAATCTTTCTCCCTTTTATCTATAAATTTAAAAATAATTAGGAAAAATAAATTAACAATATTTATTTTATTTTAAACACCTTTTTTCAGTTATTAAACTATATGTTGGGCTACTTAGGGGCCTTTTAGGAGAATTAAGATTGGACCTTCCAATGGATCTTGAATTATCAATATTGAGCCACAATATTATTCAAGCCCATAAATATTAATTAATCCCACTACATAATTAATATTGCACTATCCATCTTAACCCATATTACGATCAATATGGCTCCGGTTATTATTTTCCGTGTTTAAGATTATCTAGCCCATTAATTAATTCAAGCCACTGAAATAGCTTTCCGTTAATTAATATCTTTTGTCCTTGGTCAAGAACGGTTCAACATTATCCATCCATCTAAACTAATTCCACTTGCAAGATTTGGTATGATAAAACATGAACCTTCGATCAAAAAAAAAATCGAACAAAGCGTGCTTGCTTTCCCGATTCTCATCATTAAATCTTAGCAATCACATGTGACCAATAATATTGCCCAAGAATAAAAAGTATTGAATCTAGATTGATTCTCTGCCCATGATAAGTCAAAACAATAGTTACCAACCACATTTGATCCTATTTAAGGAAATTGATTAAAAATAACGAACCACTTTAAGGTCTAATTCTTCCTTGTTACATTCTGAAGAATTTGTCCTCTTATAGGTCCTAATAAATTAGATCGGTCATGCACATTGTAATCTCTTGGTCAAGAACCCAATACCATCCTTACACTTCAACCTTTCCACGATGGGTTGTTCATTTCCATCTAGGTAATTGAATGGGCGTACTTTTTTAGTTACAAACAGGAAATTTAATCTTACCATAAATTAACTTCTGTAACACGTCACGATTTATTGAAAATTATCTATCGATTATCCTGTAACGATGTTCGATAATATTTAAAGTCTTGATAAATAATTTATTTAAAAATAAGTATTTATACAAAGTATGCATACTTTCGAGAAATAATTTAGTTCCCAATTTAGGATAAATTCTTCGATGGTCCATTAAATTCAATTTTTGATTATATCACCTTTTAAAAAATTGGTTCTATTGTAGTTACTTTTAAAATTCTTCCCACGGTATAATCCCAATAGATACACCATTGATCATAGTTGGAAATAATTAATTCATCATGGCTTTGAAGGGGATTATCTTTGGAAAGTATGCTTTTAATAATCAAAAGCTTTCGGACTTATTTAGAATTATCAACAAATATCATCATTACATATATTTCTTTAAATTTATATCATTGTAGTTAATTTAGTGATAGGATCCTACAAGATTAAATTAACATTCCGCTTGTAACTAAAAAATTTACCATTCACTCCATGGTGAAAAGGTTGAAGTTAATGCTCGATTAGATTTAATAAACACTAGAATCGCGATGGTTGGTAATTATTGAGGCTTTATTACGATTTAACCTCGATTCAATATTTTATATTTCGGGCATAGGATTATTGGTCAATTATGTTTTAAGATTTCAACAAGATTCAATACCAAATTATTGGTATGCGATTGCTTTGTTTATCTACTAGAACTAGTTTCCTGGTTCATAAGTTTTATCATACCAAATCTTGCAAGTTGAACTACCGTATGGATAATAATGTTGAACCGCTCTTCAACCAATGATAAAAGATATTAATTAATGAAAAGCTATTTCAAAGGGCTTGAATTAATTAATGGGCTAGATAATCTTAAACACGGAAATAATAACCGAGCCATATTAACTCGTAATATGGGTTTAGATGGATAGTGAATATTAATTATGTAGTGGGATTAATTAATATTTATGGGCTTGAATAATATTGTGGCTCAATATTGATAATTCAAGATCCATTGAAAGGTCTAATCTTAATTCTCCTAAAGGCCCCCAAGTAAATTTCAACATAAAGTCCAATAACTGAAAAAAGGAGTTTAAAAATAAAATAAATTTTGTTGCTTATTTTTTCTCATATTTTTCGAAAATCATAAATAAAAGAGGGAGAAAGATTTTCTTTGAATTTTGTTATGGAATGAAGATATGTATTCTTGGAATACAAGATTATCTCATTAAATTCAAGAAATCTCCCACTTGGTTATTTATGGTGAGATTTTCGAAATTTTCAAGGAATAAGGGAAAGAAAGATTCTCTTCAAAAGATATTATGGAAGATATGTATTTCTTGAAATTCAAGAATATCTCATAAATTCAAGAAGATCCAAATCTTGGTTTCTTGTTCCTATTATTTTCGAAAATTCCCATAACAAGAGGAGTTGGGATTTTATGGAATATTTTAATTATGGAGAAAAGAATATATGAGATATATTCAAGATTTTTTGGAGATCAAGAAAAAGATTTTCCCATATTATTTTATCACTAAAAATTCGACCAACACCCTCTATAAATAGGGGATGGGTGTTTCATTCCCAAGAACAATTTCATGTGCTGAAAAAATTAGTAAATCCACAAAGGTGGTGCAACAATTTTTTTATTTTTCCTTTTGTTAATTGTTCGCGAGTTTCCTTCCACTAGATTGATGAGCAAGGACTAGGGAATACTTGGGAAGGCTTTTTGGTGTGTTTAATTGACGAGACCATTACCACTCCAAGAGGTTAGTTCACGTAAACCCGTAGCAATTATGCATGCGTAGGATTTATGTGAACTGTTTATATGCATGATTTGTTGTTGAATTATTATTTGAATTAATATAGGATTAATTCATGCTAGTAATAATTGTTAGAATTAAATTTGTATTTAAATATTCATCCCGAATAGATCCGTGCAATTAATTCCCCAACAGCCTCGTCCTCACCCCTCATGAGGGCCTTCCGGGCCGCTTGGCTTCTGAGGCGGGTGAATGCACTATTCGAACCCGCTGGTCTGTCCAGGGCCCGGGGGTTCCGAACGATGGCATGTTTAGCCACGTTGTACGCCAGTTGGCTCGTGGACCGTCCCTTTTCCGTCATAACGTGTTTACCTTTGGAGGTTCCGGCGTCATGGGCTGTTTTCTTGGCTGGGGGCTGTTCCTCCTCAACACCGAAATTGAGACATTTCTTTTTTAGGACGGCCATCGCTGCTTTGGCATCCTCCGGTGTCTGGATAAGATTCCACCAGTCGGGGGAACCTATCGGGGCTGCCCGATGAGTGGGTTGAGAACTCAGTGAAACCTCGACGCCATCACGAACGTCGATTTCATTCCCGATTACAGCTTTTCCCTGGTTGGTTGCCATTTTGTTTTTCTTAGAGAAGGTGAGGTCTCCTTGTGAATTGTTGAAATTTCTCAAGAAATGTGTTCCCACAGACGGCGCCAATTGTTGTAACTGGTTTTTATCTACTCAGTTAAACAATAATTATTGTGAAAAGCGTATGCTAAAGGCAATCGAAACAGGAAAAGGGACAAAGAAGTTGGTGACCCGGTTCGTCTTTGGAATCAGACTACGTCCGGGGGCGTCCAAGCCAGGGAGAGGATGTATGTATATGCCTAGAAGTATATGTTGTTCGACCTGTTACAGAAATGGCCGTGGTGGCCTATTTATACTATTACTCCCACTCTTTGGGTGGGAATTTACATAAGGAATAATGCCTATGAAAGGGCTACAATATCGGGAACCATTAATCCCGCCTTGACCGGCCAGAAATCGTCCATCTTCAGCGTGCGCCAATCGTGGAGCCGGATGTGGAGGGCGATTAGTGGCGTGTTTCGGTCATCATTGACCACGTGAATCAGATAGTTACGGTGGTGCAGTCTCTCCCGACTTGAGGATATAAAGCGGAAATCGATCGCGACTTCCCGAACTGCCGACTACCCAAGTTGCCGACCTTTGCGACTTGAAGGTTTGGTCTTGTGGGAATTACGTGGGCTGATCCCTTGGTCCCCTTGCCGAGGTTGCTTCATGCAGTCTTTGTTGGATTGTTTATGATCCTTCGTACCCAGGAGGGAGGTCGGGTTTATCCATGCTACAACATCATTCTCCATCCTTTTGGTAGTATAATATCATTTTAAATTGATCTAAATTTTAGTTTGGAGAAATTCATTGAGTTTAATATGTGTATTTCATATATTTTTTTTATGTTTTATCATTAAGAGTTGTATAAGTGATATTAGAAGTGTTTTCGAAAAATAAGTGATATTGGGTTTTTTATGTTAATTTTTTATTTTATCTAAATTTATATATCAACATTAAAAATTTAAATATCAAATTACTATCTCTATTTAAAAAAATTACTAAATCATCGAATTAATTACTATATAAATTTGTTTAGATATATATAAACACATTAATATAGCAAATTAAAATCTTAACTATTATTATTGTCAAATTGATATATATATATATATATAAGGAAACAATTGATATCAAATTGTATCAAATTTGACGGAAGTTTAGGAGAAGATGATACTTTTTTTTTTTTTACGAAAGTTTACATTGTCTCATTGCCATTATTACGTTTTTTTTTTTAATATTTTAATGTCTGATTCATTTAATTATAGAATGTACATTATAATTTAAGGGGATATTATTGTATATTTTGCATCAATTATAGTTAAGATTTTATTTAGAAAAATTTAAATATCAAATTACTATCTCTATTTAAAAAAAATATATACTAAATCATCGAATTAATTACTTTGTAGATATAGATTTGTTTAGATATATATAAACACATTAATATAGCAAATCAAAATTTTAACTATTATTATCAAGTTGATATATATATATAACATGTACTCCCTCCTTCCACCAAAACTGTGCTCATTTCGTTTTGACATGTTGCACGGAAAGATAAATTAAGTACGTTTATGGACACACTTTTTTTATTTTATTTTCATTGTCCAACAATCACTTAATTACTCAAGCTATCATTATACTTTACTCACAATCAATTATGTTATTCATAAATGGACTTAATTTACCTTGCCGTACAACATGTCAAAACGAAATGAGCACAGTATTTTGGTGGACGGAGGGAATATTAAATACCAATTGACCAATATATTTTTATATCAATTTAATTACAAATCTTTACTGAAAAGGTATAAATATGGAATAATATAATTACATTTGTAGATTTCAATACATTGATTGATGGAAGACGTTTATGGCGCAAATGCCACATGATAATGTAAATAAAAATATGGTCATAGTCACACCTAAATTAAGGTCATACTCTCTTTGTATTATTTCAATTCTGATTGACGAACGACTTAGAATTTCTTCAATTATTGTTTGTTGGTTCATAACATGTATCGATCAGGAGAACGGAGTATGTGCTTTGGAATATTTTTTTTTCCTTTTTATATATTTTTTTATATTAAATTTTATATTTTTTGACATTTCTTTTCAATTGATTTTGGTAGGGGATGATGTACTTGTGCCTTCAAATTAAGGACATTCATAAGTACACTATGAATGTTTATAAGAAACGAAAGTTCAGGTTTTATCTTCAGTTTAAGAAAGCTAAGAAATCTGAGTGTATTGTAAGTTATGAATGTTGTATTTCAAATTTGAATGTGCATTTTTTTAACACATTTATTTATTTTTTATTATGTTGGCTTTTTTGTTAACCTTTACCCTTGCAGTTCCAGAAGAGGTTTAACAACTTGACTAATATTCAAGAATTCAAACTGAGACAACGCTCAATGTCTGATTTTTGGATTCGTGAACAACAAGTTGAAGTTATTTTTAATGAAGGAATGTGATTTTTAAGATTTAGCATCTGTATAAAAAAAAATTATTATTCAATCTCAGGACTTAATTTTTTTAGAGGAACAATCTGTTGGTGTTTTTTCACATTTAATATTTAATGGTACTGATCTTAGCATGAAGAAGAATGTTGGTGAACGTTTTCTTAACTTTCCGGTCAAGATTTTGGGTAGTTTTTTTATTAACCAAAATTCTTATATTATGAATTTAATGTCGATTTTTATTTTTCTAAATTTTCATGTATGGTTATTTTTTTAATTACTTAATTTGTATATATTTTTTGTTTGGTGATTTCAGGTAATGACATGTTCAACAGGATTAAACAACTAATAATCTTCGTACAGTTCAATTAATACGCTTTAGTGCAATCAATTAATATCTTTCATAAGTATTACCCTCTCTGTCCTAATTTTGATTGGTCACTTTCCGTAAATAGTCGTCCTAATTTTGATTGGTCATTTCCTAAAAAGAAAATAAAATAACTTTCAATATTATTTAATACTATTATTTTCCTTCACCAAACCCAGTTTACACCATTTAATACTATTATTTACCTCCACCAAACCCACTTTACCCACTTTACACCATTTAATAATATTATTTTCCATTCTTTCTTAATATTCGTGTCTACAGTATTTAGTTAATCAAAATTAGGACGGATGGAGTATCTTTTAGTAAAAGCAACTAATATCTTTTAGTGAAAATAAGTAATATCCTTCTAATTACGTGTATGAGTGATCAACTAACTTCTAAGTTTTTTTTTTTAATTTATTATGTTTTAAGAATAAGTTTTGACATTTTCTAATAATATGATTTTATTGTGGTACACTTGAATTTTAACATTTTTATTTATACTTTAATATAGAAACAATATTAATATTAATTGCCTAATGATTGTTGTCGTCCACAAAATAACCTCGCCATGTATAGTGATGTTTATGATTGTGCACTGATTTGGAGTCTAGCATTAATTTGGTAACTATCCTTTAATTTTGATATTACTTCTATTATTATTTTACGTGTGTCATTTATTTGTAAGTGGGTTATTACACATATTTTGTTTTTATGAACATTCTATCATAATTGCATGCATAGAATTTAATATAATTTTGTTTATGTTTTTTTGGTAGATTTACCGTGTTATTTATTTATTTTAATGTATTGTAAAAAAAAATTAAAAACACATGTTGTTCTTATTATTCTTATGGTTTGTGGTTGATGTTGCATACTTATCTATATGTTAAATTGCATTTATTCTATAAATTGAATGTACATTACTCATAATAGAAAATATAATTTCCAAACATACCATCATTAAATCTCTCCCCTGTTTCAAGGGGATTTACTCTATAATTTAGGAGGATTTGTTTCCAATTTTCATATATAGATTTGATAAAATTAATTTTCTATATGGTATCACAAAATCGGTAGATGAATATTTTAGAATTAATATCTCTATGTATAGAATCTAAAAAAAATAATGTTCTACAATGCGTATAAGTATTATAAATTGGGTCATAGTCACACTTAAATTAAGGTCATACTTTCCGTATATTATTTCAGTTTTGATTGACGAACGACTTAGAATTTCTTCAATTATTGTTTTTTGGTTCATAACATGTATCGATCAGGAGAACAGAGTATGTGTTTTGGAAAAAAAAAATTTCCTTTTTATATATTTTATTTTATTCAATTTTATGTTTTTGACATTTTTTTTCAATTGATGCTGCTAGAGATAGATTCAGATCTGTTCACAGACCGTAACTATGCAATTAATTGGAAGTGGAGGCTATGATCCAAGGACGCACAACTTACCTACAGTTACAGAAGTTGCAGTTGTGATTACTAGTGATCTTGATAATACTATTGAGGTTCATGACATTATCATTCAAACCTTTTTTTTATTCAGGAAAAGAAAACTCTATTAATAACTTTCCAGAAACATTATCATTCAAACCTATTATGGTATATTGCAACGTATAACGGAGTTGAACCCGTCTTATCTTGCTTTGCAATATACTCTTCTTTTTCCTTATGGAGAAGATGAATACAGGGAAAATATACCATTTTCTCAATCTGTAATGGGAAGGGTTGAACAAAGGACTGGTATTAGCATCAGAGAGTTTTTTGCATATCGTCTTCAGGAGAGGAATGGGGAGCCGCCTACACTGTTATCTTGCAAGAGGTTGACGAAACAATTCATTATAGATGTTATACAATGGTTGAGTCTGCAAAGCTTTTGTACATAAAAAATCATCAAAAGGAACTTCGTTGTGATATATATGTTGGTCTTGAAGATGTTTATTTGAATGGAGAAAGTGAAGAAAGAGCTATTGGTAAATGTATTGTGTTGTCTCCTTCATTTACTGAAGGTCCACGGTACATGATGCAGAATTATCAAGATGCTATGGCTATTTGTCGTTGGGCTGGTGTAGGTCCCGAACCCAAGAAGTGAAAGCGTAAGTCTAGAGGGGGGTGAATAGACTTAAAAAAAACTTTTCGTCTTGGATCGGTGTGCGGCGGCAGATAGCTTTGATCGAGTGCGAGTGAATCGATTTGGTCGATAACCAACTTACCAACGCCCGGAAAAGCGGTCGGTTCGGTAACTATCGATTAAGCGATCGTCTATGGAAGCTTAAGTTTTACCCGTGAAAAACCGGTTTGTATAAATCGATTCCAAGTTTTATCTTTTTAATCGATGTGAGAAATCAAACCGATCGGATCGAAGCTTGGTGTCATTCGATCTTAACTTAGAATGTATGCGCTTTAAGATTGTGCGATGTGAGAGCAGTTAATCAAAGCAGTAAAGGCACACAAGATTTATAGTGGTTCGGACAAACCAGTCCTACATCCCACTCTTCCCTTTCACAAGGGCACCAACTTAACCGACTTAACCGACTGGACTTAGATTAGTGTGTTAGTCCAACACAGTACACCAACAGATGTTTTAAGAGTTCTCACTCAAACGATCCCGTAAATCGATCTTAGAAACCCTAGATCGAAATCTTGCTAAAACAACTTATCCTAACTTGGGGGTTTGGGTAAGATTGTTGAGGTTCCAACTATGAAATCTTTTCTTGCGTATAAGCAGCCTGATAGCTAGATGAAAAGATTTCTTGCTAAGAACTTATGGGATGAACACAATATAAAATAAGCTTGAAGTTGTGTTCTTCGATGCGAAATCGACTATAGATTGAGCTTCTTGATTATGTTGTTTGTCCCAAAGATTTCCGTATTTCACTCAAGTGTGATCCCATATTTATAGACCTTGAGATCAAAGAGCCGTTGGAGAGCAATTTGAATCTCGGGCTATTTTAGGTAGAGTTGCTTGATGCTTGATGTGGCGTCTTGAACGCGGCATGGCCGAAAGTTTATAGCCGAGAGAGAGAGCAACATCGAATCCCGCGATGTATCATTTTGTTCATACGTGTCTCTTCCTTATTGGATGAAAGCCTTGCTTTGCAGTGTTGTTCCTCCAACTAAGGTTGGTATTCATCTTGTTCAGATCGCAGACGTATGATAAGATGAAACATCGATTTTCATCTTATGAGCCGATCCGATCGATCTGGCCATCGATCCACCGATGGAGTCTTCTGGCGCTGACTTAGCTTCAACCGGCCGACTCACGGACGATGTAGGTCTTCCGGTCTTATCTTCCGAAGTCATCCGATCTTCTAGTATAGAGGTTTGAGCTTCATGACTTCGAAGTTATCGACAAGATCGCTTAGATCGATCTTCCGCTTACGGTTTAGCGTTAAACTCATCGGATATCGATATCGCCTTTCTTCGAATCTTCAGATTCGACCTTTACATATTGAGTTCCCCTCAATATGTGACCTATCTATTACATCGGTTTTCTATACAATCATTATCAATCGGTCTCCTATAGCAAGAATGTAAACATCACTCCTAATGTGTCCGATCGGGTCCTATTACATGTGTTTTTGGAACTTTCATCAAAACTATAAATTTCCCAACAATTTCCCCTTTTTGATGAAACCAAAACACTTGAGAAACCAAACAGTTGATTAGTATAGAAATAGCTTAAAGAGCAAAATAATCAAGACAAAGAGATTTTGTCTTGGGATCGAAAAAAATAAACTTTTCATTAGATAAGATGATTACATGTTACATCGGAAAAATTTGAATTTAAAACTACGATCCCTAGGCGTCTTCCTCGAATCTTCACTCCTTGGGCTTGTATCCTTCGGCATTTCTCTTTGGTCTTGTGGAATGTTGAAAATCGATAGAGTTTCCATTTGACATCGGTTATGCGCTCTTGATCGCTTATCCGTGATTTGCTCAAGATGTCAAAGTAGAATCTCTCAAATGCCATCATCAAATGAGCCATCCGCCTTCTTTTGAGTATATTAATGATCATACTCTTGGCGAGATATCTTTACATTTATAAGCTTGGCTTCATTTTCCGAATACTTGAAAGAAAATGCGGATATTTATTCGTAAATCAGTTGAGGAACTCATCATCCGGGTGATTCTTCTTTTAGGGACAAGATCAAGGACAAAGGCATCTAGAAGCCATTCACTTCGATCTTATTCCATTCCTCAAACCTCTTAGCGTGTGCGGCATTTTTTGGTATAATCTGCCGACTCTTTTGCCGGCAACAGAGGTTACCGTGCGATTTTCCATTAATCCTTTCTTAGCCCTTGATTTGAACTTCTTTTCAACCCTTCGCTTGTGTGCGTTTTTTTCCGTCTTCTTTCTTCTTCTTCAGTTATCTGTTCTTTGGACAATTTTACAGCTAGCTCCTTATCGGCTGTGATCGACTAAATAGCTTAAAACAACTTTCTCCGGTCCGAGTAATCGGTCCAGATTTTGATGTCCCAAAGACCAAAGCAATTTTTCTTGCAATTGAGCTTTGTCCATGGGCCTTGTCTTCGATGTGTCGGTTGGTTTCTCAGATCCTTCCCCTTTTTGGTTTGATCAAAAAGCGCGTTGAGGTGGGAAAGTCGAGACCCAAAGTTGATGACAATGCCCGATTTAAATCATTAGCGAGATAAACACAAGATTGAGCTATTAGATTCGGGCGGTTATGTCCATTTCTTTCTTGGCGATTTCCATTGTAGCGAGAGTGTCCAAATCATTTTGTCAAATTTCTCTTACGATAACTTTCGAGCCTTTTTCTCGGTGGCGTCGAAAAAAAGATTGAGTTTCATCCACTGTTTGACTTGTCATCAAATCGATTTTGTAAGCTCAGCCAGATATGGTGGACATGGATTGGGAGAACCGATCTCTGATTGCTTCGTTTTGTTTGAGACGGTTTGTCTCTCGATCGATTAAAGACTCGCCAATCTCTTCTTTTTCGGAGATCTTTGAGACAAGATCGATCTCCGGTTGATCGATGGTGATTTGGGATGTAGGAATTGGATCCATCACTTGATCGGAGTTCGATTGTTTGTGCCTCCGGTGGTTGGTCGTGAATCTGCAGCACAGTTCCACTTTCATCGGCAGCTCGGCATTCCCACCATTTCAAATCATTTTACGGAGCTTCTTGAGCGATCTCCAACTTCTCTTCTTCCCGATTTCCAACTTCCTGTGGATCGAGCTTTCAGATTTATCGGATATGAGCTCACCGGGTGATCCCACTTTGGCGGACTTCCTCATATCGAAGTCAAAATCTGCGAACTCATCCGCACCACCCATCTGTTCAACAAGTAAGATAAGATCTCGAAGCTTTTTAATCGAGATCTCTCGGTGAGGATCTCCATGACTTCTTCTCTCGATGGCGGGGATGGGCGACCAGGTTGTGGATACATCTCATCAATCTCCCCGCTCAATTCTTAGTCCCACCATTTTTCCAGCCGATGGTCTTTGTTGATCTGGATGCAGGAATGATCTGTCCAGATTCTCGCTGGATGAGATGTGGAAGCTTCGGTTGTGTCTTGAATCGGCGGAAGTTATGCGATTGGTTCAACTGCGGCTGGTTCTGTTGAGTGGCGGTTATATCTGGTTCGGGTTCATGAGCAGTGAACTAGCGGTAGAGATATGCTCTGCGACCTTTAATCCGAGCGGTGAATCGACTTGAGGTTGAGGAGAAATAGATTTATCGGCTTGTGCTTCTACGCTCGGATCGTTCTGGCGAGCCCTCGGGTTGAGAAGCTTGCTGTCGATTACTGTTCTTTGTTGCGCAATGTGACTTGTTCAGCGCTTTTTCTTCTTGACTCATCTTCTAGTGCTTGAGTCGGGGTAGTTTTGCTTTGCTTTCTTTGGCCTCTTCTCCCAGGCCTTCACGATTTTCGTTTCTTTTTACGTGGAGCAACCGGTGTGGATGGGCGCTTCTTTGCTCTTTCCTTTCTTGATTTTGTTGGAGTGGGCTCCGTGTCATCGTCTGGTGGCCCATATATAACCGAAGTTGATGAGAGGAAGGCATTGTAGGACTTGATCCATTACGATTCCATTCGGTAGCTTGGCGGTTTGTCTTTTAATATGACCGCAACCTTGTTGAGATTCTTGATTCTCTTTTTGAAAGACACCTGGATTCATTGACTCCAAATTTTTCGTGTTCTTGGAGCAAGATGGCTTTTCGAGAGTCGCCGTGCCAATTGATGTTCTCGAGCCCCATCAATTATTCTTTGCCATCTTTATACATTTTGGTGATGTGAGAGCATCTGGGCTAAATGAGATTCCCATGATCGTTCTTAATGAGAATGTCAAATGCGATCTGTACTTTCTTTTGAGCATTGGCGCGATGAATCCGGGTTTGTCGATGTTTATCTGCCTCTCTTAAGAGCTCCTCGATTTCTTCATCCTCATTCTCCCCTTGTAGTGTGCGGAGAGATTCGCCCTTTTCGGCAAAAGTGAGCAGACCCAGTGATATCTGCATTTGTCGATCTGATTTCTTCTCCGTTGGTAGCGACGATCGGTTAAATCTCACCCTTTTTCTGTATCCACACTCAAATTTTTGCAAGAATTGAAGTGCTTCATCTTTTTGCATCAACTGGATTGCGATGAGCGAGCAATATGTTTCGATCCGGCTTTCTTGAGATTTGTTCCACCTCCATGGATTGAGAATCCTCGGTGGTTCCAAATCGAAACGAACTTATCCTCGAAGATCTTCGTTGCGATTCGCATAATTGCACATGATCTTTCCAAGTCCATGAGTGGCCATCTACATGTGAGATAGACTCATTAAATTTGTGCATAATCAATATCAATATCATATTTGCGGAAAACAAAAGGCAATGAAGCATAATTTCCAAAAACAACTTTTGAAAACAATGTTTTTAAATCGGAAAGAAAGATTCATCATTAAGCTTAAAAGAAAATATTACAGATTCAAATTTTTTAGAGACGATTTTGAAACGTGAGAGTAAAATTTGAAGTTTTTCAATGAGAGTAATGCGAGTTTGTGAAGCGAAAAAAACTCGGTAAGGTTTGATGAATCTTTATATAGAGGCGGAGGGTACAATAAGACAAGATTTTGAAGATCAATCGTTTTGAAAAGATTATGCGCTCAGATTTAAGCGGTTTTTGATCGTAGGGTTGGAAAACGCACGCACACAAAAACTTTTGGATTTAAAAGCACGATCAAGTAGCGCTTAATACATGTACCCCCGTCCGCATTAAATGATTTGCGAGTACACGCCACAAGGATAGTGGGTACAATGAAGGCAAATAAAATCGAATCCGATAAATAAATAAATAAAAGAGAAGAGAGATCGTGTCTGGTTGGTGATGTTGTTATCGGTCGATATTACTTGTCAATGTTGATTCCACTTGTTGATCTTAATCATTCCGCTTTAAGCCTTAAGAAATTTCCCAACTATGATCCTTTTAACCGATCTTCTCGATTTCGTCGATTTGTTGGAACTTCAAAGCTTACCGATCTTTCCTTGAGTACGCGTCGATTTCCTTTTTATCGCCTTTGATCGGTTGAAGTTCCCCTTCAACCGATATTTCTGTTTATAGACCGATATATCCGATTTATTGGAGTTTCAAGCACAATGATCTCTCTCATCCGATCATGCTCGTAAATAATCGATTTTTGGTTGACCTTATCCGATTCTTTTTCGGATAAAGCCGGTTCTTGGGATAAGTGTTACCGCCAAAACTTAGTCTAGAGTAGTAGCTTCTATTCCCTAGTAGGCGTGATTGACATGCGTAAATATCGTCAGAATCTCTCGATATGTCAATCAACCGTAAATTTATCCAATTATCGATCGATTTCTACATCGTCCCTTTTGATGCAAATTTCTGGATAGGCTTCTTGAACCGACAATTGCATTTGCATCCTTGTTGGCCTCTATAAAATGGACCAATGTTTTACACAACATCACCCATTCACCATACTTATCTTCTTTGTAAGAATCATGTATCTTGGTGAACCCTTGTTTCCGGTGAGACTTCCTAAAAAACACTTTTACACCCTTTTTTATGGTTTCATCTTCTCAAATCAACCCTTTGCATCCCTCATTGCTTGTTTTCTTCATCATCTTCGATTTCACATACGATTCTTTAAAAAGCTTCTCTACCACCAGTATGGCGGATCTGGCATTCTGTAACCGAGAAGACACTTCTCCTAACCGTATGCACCTTGTGTGTCTATCTCGATGACGTAACCAGAACCATCGGACTTAGTCAGTATAAAATATCAGACATGTGCCCATGAGATCGATGACCAACTCTTTGGCACACGTGCTCCATTTAAATTTGGAGAGCCCTACTACTCCTCCTTTTTAGGGCTCGGTGCTTAGTAATCTGTCGATGCCGCTCTCACTTCACTTGGAGAGTCCATCGGTTTCTTGCATGGGATTACCTTTTGAAACCTCCCCTCACCCTAAGTAAGTGGGGAAAAAATGAGAGCGTCGATTTCATAAAATCTCTCTCTTTCCCTCATTAACATTTAACTAATGAGTTAGGGTTTGGGTTTGGATGCGGGTTTAGGGTCCTAGGTTTAGGATTTTGGTTAACATATGTCTTGACCTCCGGGTCTTTCTTTGTACTTGTAACTTCGTAATGTAACCTCACCTTCGGGTTTTTATCAATGAAAAGTTCTGTTATTTCATTTTGTTGTGTAAATTCACCTTTTCTTATCGATTGATAGCTTCTTAATCTCGAATCTTGCTTGTTGAATCACAAAGAAATACTATAACCAACTTGGTTTAATCGGATAATCCTTTAAACCGAAAGCATTTTCCTTAAATCGATAAACCTTGAATCGATCGGTTCTTTAAACCGATAGACTTAAAATCTGATAACACTAAAAATCGATCGGTTCCTTTGGATCCGGGTAAATAGTGTATGTCGATCGATTTTTTGCATATCGATCTCTTGAGATCGTTAAGATACCAAACTCAACTCGATTTCTCTCGATCCGTTAGTCTCTTAACCACGGCCTCTCGAGAGCATTCCATCAAACATTTTGGTGACATTTCTCCAAGATCTAGAAGTCCTAGCTCATTGCATAAATCTCTCGATCGATCTCGGTTAGTGGCTTGGTTAGAATATCAAATTACAGATATCGGTATGAATCTTTTCCATTCGATATTCTTCTTTTCAACGTGATCTCTTATGAAGTGGTGTCGACATCTACATGCTTGCATCTTGTATGTAGAACTCGATTCCGAGTGATTGCAATAGACTATTATCGCCACGTAATATAGGTAATTCTTAGCTACAATGTTGTAATCCTCACCGGCCGATCGAGCCAGAAAGGCAGCTTAGGAACAACGAAATTCCTCGCAACCATATATTCTGCTTCGTTGTTGACGTTGCAACCGATGTCTTCTTTTTGAAAACCACGAGATCGGTTTTACTTCCTAAGAACCGACATGTTCCCGAGGTTGATTTTTCCGTTTATCTTGCAACCTCCATAATCGTCAGAATCGAGAATACCCACTAAGCTCTAGATTATCATCGATGGGTAGAATAAACCAAGGTTTATTGTTCCTTCAGATACTTAAAATCCGCTTAGTCGCTTTAAATTGGTCGACCATTGATTTGCTCGAAATCGCACATACACCTATCATGAAAGTGATATCCGGGTCTGGCGGGCGAATAGTATAATAAAGATCCAATGAGAGCCCTATATTCCTTCGATTTGTTTTCCGACCGCCTCATCTGATCCATCTTGAATCCAATCATCATAGAATTTTGGCTTCCTTGCTATTTTGAATTCCAAACTTAGCCAAAATATTCCTAGTGTACTTTTGCTTGGCGATTTGAATATCCCTTCCGAACTTTGTTTAACTTGGAGACCTAGAAAGTAATTCATCCGACCCATCATGGACATCTCGAATTTCCCTTGCATCGGTTCTTTGAATCTTTCACATAGGTTCTTGTTTGGAGATCCGAAGATGATGTCGCCCACGTAATCTGAACCATCGAATATCTTCTCCATCTTCTATTCTCAATAAGGTTCTGTCCCATTGTTCCTTTAGTGAACCCACTTTTCGATCAAGAACCGAGAGAGTGTATCATACCGGCGTTCATGAACTGTTTCAGTTATAAAGAGCTTTTCTTAAACGATACACTTGGTTGCCTTTTTCAAAAGCCCGGAGGTTGTTAAACATAAACTTCCTCCGCTAGTACCCCGTTTAAGAAAGCACTTTACGTCCATCCGATACACAATGAACCCTCTGTGGGAAGCATACGCCGAAACAAATAGAATGGCTTCAAAAGGCGCGGCCCGTGCAAAGGTCTCATCGTAATCAATTCCTTCGATTGTGAATACCCCTTAGCAACAAGTCTTGCCTTTATTTCCTCGTGATAACATTTTTTCTCATCTCTCTTGTTCTTGAAGATCCATTTCGTGCCAATTACGTCTTGATGGCACAGGTGCATCTACTAGTTCCCATACTTCATTTCTCTCGAATTCGGCTCCTCCTGCATGGCTAGAATCCGGTTTGCCTTGTAGTGCTTCCTCGATTGTAGTAGGTTCCTTCATAGACGAGATAATTAACAATACATGGCACTTTCACCAATCGATGTCTAGTTTTAATTTTATCGAGACGGGTCTCCAATTATCGATCGGTTGGATGACCGGTTATCCGTCCTTCTATTCGATTTAAATCGGTTTTGAGAACATCGTCCGTTTCGATAAAATCTTATTACTAGTGATTGGGAGTGGTGCAGGTTATGGTCCACTTGATAAGAACAAGTCTCGGTGATGTTGGAATCATCATGTCTTGATGTCTGCTCAGAAGAACTTCGAAGTTCCCCGAACCGGATGGTTCGATTCTTCTCGCCTCAAATTTGAATCGAACTTTTTCATCGGCAGTTGTTCGTACCTTAGGATCTCGATTGATCCGTGAATCAGCTAGATCTGGAATGTAAATTGATCTGATTTGATCCTTTATCCTTGATCGTTAAATGATCCATTTTCCGAATATCGAGTTACGGTAGATCGTACTTTTCTTGTTAGGCGGATTTCTCTTGATCGAAGATGCTTCATCAAAGGCTTACATGGGGTGTTTCTTCCACAACAAGGGTTCGTTTGTTGTAGACCACGAAGCTTTGCTTTAGATGAGGAATACCCTAGAAATATACCCTCATCGGACTTGGCCTCAAAGGTCTTCAACCGACTTTTCCCATTGTTGTGTATGAAACACTTGCACCCAAAAAATATGGAAGTAAACCACGAGGTTTTACGCCTTCCACAGTTCATAAATTGTTTTTTAGTGAGCCTTAGTCGAGAGACATCTGCTTACTGTGTATGGCATGCAAAGGTTGTTGATTATACGCCTGAAACGGTTTGGCATCGCATGTTCACCTAACATTGTTCGAGAACTTCTTTGAGAGTTCTGTTTCTCCGCTCAGCTACTCCATTCTTTGTAGGCGTCCTCGCGGTGATGTTTCATGTCAGATATACCAAACTTAGAGCAAAAATCGATAATAAAAGGAGTTCGAAATTGCATACCTTTTATCGATCTCGATTTTTACTAATACCGACACCCTTCTCATTTTGTAATCTTCTTAGTAGCTCGGGTATCTTGGTTGTCGTCTCATTCTTCTTATGTAAGAATATAACCCGTAAACTTGGAATAGTCATCCACGATTACGGAGTGTATTCTTCCGTTAAGCTGAGATCCGACCGTAAATCGGTCCAAACAGATCCATATGAAGCACCGCAGATACTTTCTGCCGGATCTTTGGTCCGGAAAATCCTTTGAATGAAGCTTTGACTGTTTTCCTTTCCGACATGCGTACATATGTCGATCCTTTGAGAACACTTCATTCGGAAGTCCTTCCACTAGAGACATCATGGCTATCTTATTAAGAGTTTTAAAGTTCGGATGGCTCATTCTTTTGTGCCGAGCCAATCGCTACTTTTGGAACTCTTAACAATCGGGCATGCATTTCTTGGACAACTGCTCCAATCACCGTAGTAGATCGTCCCTTTTCTTGAACCGATTAGCAATATCATTTGAGTGACTCGATTCTTGATAGTGCATTGATCGATCGAGAACTCAACATCAATCGTTGTCGCAGAATTGTGAAACCGATAATAGGTTGTGCTTGGACCTTCGACAAACGATACTCCGCCATTTGTACATCATCATTCTCTGTTGTTCCGAACCCTTTGGTATAACCAAAGTTATCATCACCGAAAGAGTACACGCGGGCCTTCTACGTTCTATGTAGGGCCGAGAGATGTTTGCTTCGGTCATGTGCCTTGAGCATCCACTATCGATGTACCAGATAGTTGCTTGCACACCTCCTTTGTTAGCGGACCCACGCGAACCTCGCAATCGGATCGGAGTTTTAGGTACCCTTTCGGATTGGGTCCTCGAGGGGTTAGGTTTGGATTTGGGGATCCATACAAACAGAGCACTTCTATGGTGATCGGTCGGATCGAAGGCTGATTTGTCTCCGTGCTATCAACATAATCATACTTATCCTCATATCTTTTCGATTTGTATGATTACTTGTGTGAACCTTGGATGACTTGGAAGACTTATGATTTAGCTTTTTTGTTTTTGTCTTCTTTTTTATCCAATTGGGTTCGGTCAGATAGCCCAAATTTACTATATAGGGGTAGGTACGATTTTCTACCATCAAAAGATTCATATCCTTTTCGCATAGATGGTTTTCGCATTTACTGAAGCATGCTTATTAGGCACTGACCTTGACCGGGTCTCGATTAGACTTCCCTTTTGTAGGTTGTCTTTTTCGATTCTCGATCTGTTGATCGAGGTTGAGGGTTTCTTCGTAAGAACCGGGTTCTTCCGTTGATTCCTCGTGATGCTTTTACCATTTGGGGTCCATTTACTTTCCTTTTCTCGGTTGGCACTTGCTTTACCTCAACTGGTCTCTTACCCCTATTAGATACAAGTTTGGCTTTTGGTGTATCTTTTTAAAATTAAATCGATTACACCTTTCGAGATGAATCGATCGGGGCTTTTGAGGATGTGGAGGGTTTCATAGCCAAGTCCCTCCTTATCAATCTTTACTCGAAAATAGGCGTTCATGTCTTTAACGGTTTGAGATGATTTTGAAAAAACATCTATTTTCTTCTGTGATTTTCCTCGGAGGATTTCGACTTTCATGCATTCGAATAGCTCATCGAATTTTGCTTGCAAGATTTTGAAGTCATCGACTTCTTTGTCTGTTAATTTCCATCGTTCTTTGATCTGCTTTTCCCCGATCGAGGAAGCTTTAACTTTGAGAATTTTAAATTCCTCGATTTCCCGGCGATTTAAATTTATCTAAGTTCAGAGTTTTTTTCGAGATCATTTTCTTGACAGAAATTGATTATTTCGATCCTCGGCTTATCATTCTCGGCTTCCACAATAGCATAAGTTTCTCTTTGCATTGGAGAGATCTTCAAGCAATTGCTCTGGTAGAGTCTTGCTTGGTCAATCTCCCGGCGGGTGTCTTAATGATAGCGGTGTAGAAGCGAAGCGAAGGGGTTTGGAGGTTACCTCGATTGGTCCTCCCCGCCATCGAGCAAAGTTCATTATCGTCGATGAGAATATCGGATCTTCACTTTCATAGAAGTCGGCCCCAGACTTTCTTGTCGGTGTGTCTTCTCTGAGAGAGTATCCGGAGTCCTCGGAGGGCGAGATAGGAATCGTCGATTCACGGCGACGTCGACAACCATGGCTCTTACGTCTCTAAACCGTTTGCTCTCTTTTGTTCCTCTTTTCTTCCCTCTCTCTGGCGTCCGTGCAGGCGATCTGTCTTATAGTGACTGCTTCTCAAATTGAAGCACGCTCCTGGATCCACCGTTCCTTCCTTCGGTGAATCACTCCTTCAGATGACCCTATCGGTGATTTCCCTTCCGATAGTAGTCCCGAGTTTCTTCTTCTCTCGATTGGTTATCTCTTCCTTCCTTTGTCCGACTATCTCTTTCCCTTTCATCTCTGATCCCTCCGATCATCAGATCTGGTTCTTTCTGGAGATCTATTGTCTGATCTCCTATCTCGTCCTCGGCTATGTTGATAGTCCTTATAAAATCTTCGATACTTACCAAGTTGTATATCTGACTTCTCAAGCTTCCTGGTAAGCAACGCGATCTGTTACCGCTGACTTAATATATTTCCAATGGGTTCATTGGCCTTGTTCTCGTTCTCGTCTTGGTTGCCTTGAAAAGCAATGATTTTGAAGTCGAGGTTTCAAAGGGGCCTCGTCTTCATCGAACTTGACCTCTTTCAATCGAATTCGAACTCGTGAGCTTTAAGACTCAAGAACAAGCTACTAGGTTTCATTCTTGAAATGTCACGCAATCTTTGATTCTGGTGACCTTCATGTCCCACTTCTTGGTGAGAGACCTTGGATCTTATAGTTGATATCTTTATCAGTCATCTCTACCAAGTTCTCGAAGCTTGTTTATAGACATTGTAATTCTTCCATCGAGTTCGTTGATGGTTTCGTTGGGCAGCATCTTCAGTTTCTCGAACTTCACCAAGCCGCTTGAAGAAGAACTTGTCTTTTATCTGTTCATTTCCCTCGCAGATCTCGGCCAGAGTATCCCACATTGCTTTCGCAGATTTGAGATATTAATCTTCTCTTTGGTGACCTTATCCATTGTCTTCATGATGATATGTCTTGCAATGGTGTCCAGTGAGTATGCGCTTTTTCTTTCTTACGTGTCCATCGTGGCCGGGCTTTTTTCGTACAAGACTTCGCATGGGGAAAATCTGGATCTCCTCCATTGCAGGATTGTCGTAGTAAATGATGATGGGTCCTCTCTCGATGACTTCCATCATTCTCGCCACCGACGAGCCTAGATGGTTGGACATATATATGGCCTGTCTGCATACTCATCAATAGAGAACTTCGGCAGATCATGATACATCTGGGATGTGTTATCCATCTTTGAGTGATTTTGGAAAATGAATGAGTTTTAAAAACGGTTTTTTCAAGATCGGTTCAGATGACCACAATGACCGCAGTCGTTAATCGGAAGAACCAACCGCCTCTGATACCACTTTGTAGGTCCCGAATCCAAGTTAAGTGAGGGCGTAAGTCTAGAGGAGGGGTGAATAGACTTGAAAAAAACTTTTTCGTGCGGATCGGTGTCTTGCGAGGATAGCTTTGATCAGTCGCGAGTGAATCGATTCGGTCGATAACCAACTTCTTGAACGCCCGGAAATGATCGATTCGGTAACTATCGATTAACCGACGTCTATGAAGCTTAAGTTTTACCCGTGAAAAACCAGTTTGTATAAATCCATTCCAAGTTTTATCTTTTAATCGGATGTGAGAAATCGAAACCGATCGGATCGAAAGCTTGGTCTTTGTCGATCTTAACTTAGAATGTATGCGCTTTAAGATTGTGCGATGTGAGAGCGATTAATCAAAGCAATAAAAAGGCACACAAAGATTTATAGTGGTTCTACAAACCAAATCCTACATCCACTCTTCCTTTCACAAAGGGCACCAACTTAACCGACTTAACCGATCGACTTAGATTAGTGTGTTAGTCCAACACAAGACACCAACAGATGTTTTAAGAGTTCTCACTCAAACGATCCTAAATCAATCTTAGAAACCCTAGACTGAAATCTTGCTAAACAACTTATCCTAACTTGGGGTTTGGGTAAGATTGTTGAGGTTCCAACTATGAAATCTTTTCTTCGCGTATAAGCAGCTGACACGATAGCTAGATGAAAAGATTTCTTGCTAAGAACTTATGGGATGAACACAATATAAAATAAGCTTGAAGTTGTGTTCTTCGTGCGGAAATCGACTATAGATTGAGCTTCTGATTATGTTGTTTGTCCCAAAGATTTCCGTATTTCACTCAAGTGTGATCCCATATTTATAGACCTTGAGATCAAAGAGCCGTTGGAGAGCAATTTGAATCTCGGGCTATTTTAGGTAGAGTTGCGGGCTTGATGTGACGCGTCTTGAGAACGGCATGGCCGAAAGTTTATAAGCCGTTTGAGAGAGAGCAACATCGAATCCCGCGATGTATCGGCTTCTCATCATCGTGTCTCTTCCTTATTGGATGAAAGCCTTGCTTTTGCAAGTGTTGTTCCTCCAACTAAGGTTGGTATTCATCTTGTTCGGATCGCAGACGTATGATAAGATGAAACATCGATTTCATCTTATGAGTCGATCTCGATCTGGCCGATCATCCACCGATGGAGTCTTCTGGCGCTGTTGACTTAGCTTCAACCGGCCGACTCGGTGATGTAGGTCTTCGGTCTTATCTTCTCGAAGTCATCGATCTTCTAGTATAGAGGTTTGAGCTTCATGACTTCCGTTGAGTTATCGACAAGATCGATTAGATCGATCTTCCGCTTACAGTTTAGCGTTACGCTGCACTGTCGGATGTCGAACTTTCTTACGAATCTTGAATCGACCTTTACATATTGAGTTCCCCCTCAATATGTGACCTATCTATTACATCGGTTTTTCTATACAATCATTATCAATTGGTCTCCTATAGCGATAATGTAAACATCGATCGGTAACAGTCCGGACGGGTCCTATTACATGTGTTTTTGGAACTTTCATCAAAACTATAAATTTCCCAACAGCTGGTTATCCACAGTTGTTTATAACATTTACGTGCAATTCAAAATGAGAATAAAATTTTCACTATATGTTACATAGAGGTCAAAATCCCAAAGATCGACATGATATTATGTGTCGCATCTTTAAGGTTAAATTGGATGCACTAATTCGTGACATTCACCAAAATAAAATATTTGGAAATTAAATTTGCTATTTAGTAATATTTACCATTTCTTATAAGATTAATTTTATAATTTCTTTATCTATATGTGTAGGTTGGTGATCACTAGGTTGAGTGATAGAGTAATCGAAGTTAAAGTTTTTTCTTTTAGCAATACCGTGAACTAAAGCATTGATACTTAGATTGTCACTGACTCCTTATGATCCTAGGTTACCTTTCAAGTTTACACGCATACAGTTTTCTTTGATTGTTTCGTATGTTATGTCTATAAATAAAAGTCAAGGACAATCTTTTTCCCATGTTGGAGTATTTCTTAAGAAGCCGGTGTTTAGCCAATTTAGAGTCGACAATTTCGGGTCGGCCCTGCCAACCCGAGGCTAAGTATGGGCTGTGCTAAAAAATTAGAGGACCCAAAAAAAGTCGGTCCTATTTGGCCCGATGGGCCACGGGCCCCCAGCTGGCCCGACCAATTTTCTATTTTTTATTTTTTTATTATTGTATTAATTATTTAATTACTATAATTATTTAATGTTGATAATTAATACTAATGACAATGAACCTTTATTTGTAAAATAAACACACCCATGCCCAACCCAATTTTTGTAAACTAAACACCACATAATATACAGAAGTAACATAATAGAATTATAGTTCATGAGAAACCCAAAAAATTAAGGCACGCATTATGAAGTTTATGATGAACTAATGTCGATCTTGACCTTTAATTTTATTTAATAAATTATGTTAGGAATTATTATTTTTTTATTCTATTTGATATATTAGTAGATGTTGCTAATAATGAAAAATTTGTAAAGTAGATGAAGTAATTAAAAAAAATAAAAAAATTCATGGGCCGGGTTAGCCCATGGTCTAGTGAGCCCATATTGGGCTGGGCTGGGCACCATTTTTGTAGGCCCGATCAAAAGATGGGTAGCCCGACCCAGCCCATGAACATGACTTGGTTCGATGGGTTGGGCCTGGTCGGGCTGCCTGATTTGCCACCTCTATTAGCTATGACCAGCTTTATGTCGTAGTTTCGAGGGTTACCAGTCAACATGATTTGAGGATTATGTTGTGCAATAATGATAGTTTTGAACATTGTTGGGATATTTTAGTTTTGATGAATTATGCCAAAATATTATCAACTTGTGTTATTCAAGCTAATTTACAGATAACAAGTTGAGGGGGAACGAAAGAACAAGTTGAGGGGGAACTCACGAAATCAGAAGTAGATGATCGAGATCGATTTGGTCATAGACGAGACCGATCGAGATCGATGAGTAAGATGAGTTCGGAGTTAACTCGATGAGTCAGGCAAATCAAATGTGAAGAAAAAAGCTAAAAACCAAAGAAATCGGAAGAAGGTTGCAGATTAGAAGATGAGCAGATGAGACTGATCAAGATCAGACGTGATCGAGATCAGATATGATAACCTGATATGCTAACCTGATGTAATAACCTGATATGCTATCCTAATATGTTGACCTGAAGATGTGTTGATCCGATTCGCCGAAATGATCGATCAGCAAGAAGAAATCGATACTTCGAGTCAAGTGACCCGAGGGTCGGAAGTAAAAGCCGACTGAGGGTCGATGTCCGGACCAAGAGTCAACTCAAGAAGCCCGAAAGTGTCAAGATGTCTGACGTATAAGGTCCGCCCAAGAGAAGTCCGTCAATCAAGAATCCCGAAGTAGAAATATCCTCGAGACTCAGAGAAAATCAAGACTCTTTGAAGGAAACTCAAGACTCAAGAAGTAATCAAGACTCAAGATGTCATCAAGACACCGAGACTCGAGAAACTCAAGACTCGATAGAATCAAGACTCAAGATAAGTCATCAAGACACCGAGACTCGTAGAAACCCAAGACTCAGAGAAACCTAAAGACTCAGATAGAATCAAGACTCAAGATGTCATCAAGACACCGAGACTCGTGAGACACCAAGAATCGAGAAACTCAAGACTCCTTGATAAATCAAGACTCAAGATGTCATCAAGATCCTGAGACTCGGAAGAACCTGAAGACTCATAAGAAACTGAAGAATATAGCCGTTAGATTCAGCTGACATGGACCAATGAGAGGAAGACAACCAGCCTGAAGAAGCTGCAGAACTTACAGAATAGTATGGATTTGAATGTGATTCTCTCCAACGGTAACATTCAAATCCACACTATAAATACAATATCTTCCATCAAATTAAGTGTGGAGAATGTGGAAAAATGCTACACAGCCAAGAGCCATATACTCAAGGCATTCCCACCATAGAACACAAGTCTGTAGATATACAAATATATTCAAGAGTGTTCTAAAACCCAATCTAAGCAACCCACGATATATCCTAAGCTTAGAGAAATTTTCCCAACCTTAGCATTGAGGCTAAACAAATGTACGGGAAAATCTCACCCTAGTTGGAGACATCAACCAAACTCAAACCCTATTGTTAGGTAGTTTGTGTGGAGTTGTAAAGAGTTAGTAAGTCGCAAGTGAGTCACCTTAAAACTCAAGGTAGAAGAAGTGAGTAAGTAAGCTACAATGAGTTAGCCCGAAAGCTTGTAAAGGATCCCGCCGGGTGATAAGTCCCTTTTGAGTGAGAGCTCGTTAAATATCTGGAGGCGAGCCCAAGAGGGTGATAAGTCCAGTTTGAAGGAATTTCCCTAGGAACAGGGAGAGTGGATGTAGGAGCTTGAGTCTCCGAACCACTATACTTTTGTTGTGTTCTTTTATCGCTTTTACGTTTATGTTGGTCCTTGGTGCAAACGGGTCTTACACGGTATGGGGAGGGAATACACGGTTCAAATGATTTTAAAACTTTTCTTCATCGAGGTCGATGGGTCGTTGTCCGATGATTTGCCCCGAGAAGCACAGACGCTCGAGTCAAAGTCTACCCGAGATAAAGGATCCCGAAGCCGCTTTCGTAGCCTCGATAATCCCAACCGAGCTCGAAGCCAGAGATCCCGAAAGTTGCTTGATAGCTACTCAAATGTCTTGGAATGGTTGGCCCTAAGTTTATACTCGTTTTTTAGCTTTGTTTGAAAACCTTCCTTTAATGAAACAAAGATTAAAATTTGTGATCGGTTAGATCTGCAAGTTCAATTGGATTGGTTCCAACTAAATATCGGTGAAAATATGCTTTTCGATTAAAGATATGCAATGATAATCAATGCAAGATGAAAAAGCAAATAACACAAAGAAGTTATAGTGGTTCGAGACTCAAGCTCCTACGTCCAACTCTCTCGACCTTCAAAGAAATTCCTTAACCACTTCCTAAGGTTTTCTGACTACCTCAATGTAGTTTACTAACCTTTCTATTTTGAGTTTTTCTGACTACCTCTGTAGTTTACTTACTCAAAAACACACACAAGCTTTACGACTATCCAAGATAGTTTACTCACTTCTTCTCTAGAGTTTTTTCGACTACCTCATGGTTTACTAACTCTTTACAACTCCAACTCACCAACAATCACACTCAAACTACCTTACAAAGGGTTTGGGGTTTCTTGGTTGGTTTCTAACTAGGATGAGATATCCTTTACAATTAAGTACAATGCAAAGGCTAGGATATCTCTACTAAGCTTTGGATATATCTTATCAAAACTAGGCTTAGTGAATGAGCTCTCTTCAATGTAAAGCACTTGGGAAATTCTTGGGTTTTTCGAAAGTGCTTCAACTTGCAATAATAAGTTTGAGCTCTTGAGTTGCTTACAAATTTCCCGTAAACTTCAATGTAGAGGGTCACAAGTATTTATAGGCAAACACCAAGGTCACTCTTGAAAAACTATCCGTTGGAAGAGATAAATTCATGAGTTTATCTTATGGTGTGTGATGAACGGTATTTTTAGGGTTTGAAACTCCCTTGCATGTTTTCGCAATATGCTTTCATGCGCCCATCCACACTTTTTGCGATGGAACATAGTACTCTTGACATGCTTGATGACTGTCGCTTTTCGATTAATGTCGATAAAAGTGCAGATGTTATCTTCCTCTGATTGGCTCTTGTCTTGATGAAATGAAAACAAACATATTCACTCTTTTTTGGTCAATATCTACGGTGATATAACCTTAACAACACTTAGTTTTAGTTCACTTTTTATGCGCATGAGAATGTCTTGGGCAATATCTATTTTTACGTGTATTCACATTTTTCTCGATATTGTATCCTTGGATAGATATTTTTGATGCCTCGGAACATTCGGGTTATCTTGAGCATTGATGAATTCTTGAGTCTTGATAACTACTATACCTTGATATCTTCTTTGTCTTGATCTTGATATCTTGATCTTGATCTTACGAGTCTTGATGTCTTGAGTCTTGAGAGATATCTTTGATTGATATCTTTGAAGTCTTCATACTGAGTCTTCATTTTCTCAATTTCATATTGAGTCTTCAGTTTCTCAGTTTCATACTAAGTCTTGATTTCTCGATTTCATCTTGAGTCTTGATTCTCGATCTCATCTTGAGTGTTCGATTTCTCGATTTCATCTTTTGAAACATCAGTTTCTCAATTTCATACTGAAACTTCAGAAACTTACTGAGTCTTCAAAAACTTTCAGAATTTAACCTGATCTATATCTGCTGACTATACATGGTGCAGATAACATCCTGGCACTCTAAAAACCCAATCTCATTTCTCATCTATCAAGATTATCCTGAACATGTCATATTCAGGGGTTTTGGGAGCTAATCAAAATCTTCTTTATTAAATTCATCTCCCAACATCTTATCTTGTCATATGCATTCGTTTATAAGCAAAACACAACACATGGACTTAAAACGTAAAAATCTGGAATCACCATTCCTTCACCCCTGTTTTTATATGCATTTCATGATTTTTTCCGCATTTCATGGGTTTTTCACCGGGATCGTTCTTAAAAGAAACAAAAATTTGGAATCACTCTGCCCTCACCCCTGTTTTATATGCATTACATGGTATTTTCCGCGCACATGGGTTTTCCAAATCGGGACCAACAAACATAATACAACAAAGAATGTTGTACTTCAAGAAGTGTTCCGAAATGTTTAGATTTTTGGAATTATATTATGATTTTTTATTTTATTTTTTTATTTATTTACATTATTTTTATTTGAAAGGGTGAATGTTATTTTTTTATAAATGGTTGTTGTTATTTTATTTTTATATATTTTTTAAAAATATAATTACTGTTATATGTATGATTATTAATTAATGTTTAATATATTGTATCTATTTTTTTTAATATTAAGTGTTAGAGAATAAGAATTACTTATGCATAATAAGTGTTGTTTTTAAAACCAAATTGTCAAGTTGTAAACGGAAGCTCTAATTATTAGATCTTCTGCAGTTGAAATTTCGGTAACTGCAATAATTATTAAAATTCATTTTAACTAATATATATTTTAGTAAAAAAAATATTTTTTTCATGATTAAATTACCAATTAATATTTAAAAGAATATTTATAATCTATAACTTGAAATGATATTAAAAATAATCAACAATAAATTAATAAAATATAGCAATATCAATGACTTCCGTGCAATGCACGGGCTGGCAAAAAACTAGTAAATGTAATATGCTACCAAAATTAAGTTATCCCACTCTATCTATAATTATACAAGAATCGATTGTAAAGGTACCCTGTCCAATCCATTTTCCATTTGTTCATTCTTGTTTTGGAGTAAGACTTGACCGGACGATCATAGACAAACTGCAAATAACGATCAATTAATCAATATAGTTAGATATATAGTATGAATTTTTATTCAATTAATAATAATTTAAATAAATCGATAAATTGACTTACGTTGATAGGAACCGCCGTTTGAGAAGCGTGTATTATATCTTCAATATAACATCACACAAAATGTCCACAGTGATCACTATCTCGTTGTCTCGGTACTGTTGGGATTATACTGGAAAGTATGCTTTTACTTTGTATAATCAAAACTGAATTTCGGACTTATTTACTTAAATAAATTGTTTATCACTGATGCTTTAAATATCATCGAATGTTACATATATTTACTTGCATATAACTGCTCAATAAATAAGACGTGTTACATTGTAGTTAATTTAGTGATACGGATCACGTAAGATTAAATTAACAATCCTTGTGACTAAAACGTACACCATTCACGACCTAGATGGAAATGAACAATCCATCGTGAAAGGTTGAAGTGTAAGGCCTCAGATTGGCTTGTCTTGACCAAGAGATTACACTAGTGCATGGTGATGATGAATCGAATAGGACCTCTGGGAGGACAAATTCTTGAATCGAACAAGGAAGAATTAGACCTCGGAGGTTCGTTATTTCTTAATCTTCGTCCTTAAATAGGATCACGTGTGGTTGGTAACTATTGCTTTGACTTATCATGGGTAGAGAATCAACGAGATTCAATACTTTTTATCTTGGACAATATTATTGGTCACATGCGATTGCTAAGATTTAATACGGAGAATCGTGTGCAAGTACGCTTGTTCGATTTGCCCCCTTGGGAGGTTCATAAGCTTTATCATACCAAATCTTGCAAGTGGAACTAGTTTCCTATGGATGATAATAATGTTGAACCGATTCTTAACCAAGACAAAAGATATTAATTAATGGAAAGTTATTTCGGTTGGCTTGAATTAATTAATGGGCTTGATAATCTTAAACACGGAAAATAATAACAAGAGTCATATTGACTGTAATATGGGTTAAGATAGATAGTGCGATATTAATTATGTAGTGGGATTAATTAATATTTATGGGCTTGAATAATATTGTGGCTCAATATTGATAATTCAAGATCCATTGGAAGTCCAATCTTAATTCTCCTAAAGGCCCCCTAAAGTAGCCCAACATAAAGTTCAATAACTGAAAAAGGTGTTTAAAATAAAATAAATATTGTTGCCTTTTTTTTTCCTCAATATTTCGAAAAATATGGATTAAAAGGGGAGAAAGATTTTCTTTGAATTTTGTTATGGAATGAAGATATGTATTCTTGGAATACAAGATTATCTCATTAAATTCAAGAAATCTCCCACTTGGTTATCTATAAGAGAATTTTAAAATTTGAAAAATTAAGGGCAAGAAAGATTTTCTTGATTTTCTTGAAAAAATATTATGGAAGATATGTATTTCTTGAAATACAAGAATATCTCATAAATTCAAGAAGATCCAAATCTTGGAATCTTGACTCATAATTTTCGAAATTATCCATAACAAAGAGGAGGTGGGATTTTGTGGAATATTATAATTATGGAAAAAAGAATATAGGAGATATATTCAAGATTTCTTGGAGATCAAGAAAAGATTTTCCCACATTATTTTGCCCTAAAATTTCGACCACCTATACTCTATAAATAGGGGATGATTCTTTCATTCCCAAGGACAATTCCATGTGCTGGAAAAATTAGTAAATCCACAAAGGTGGTGCAATAAAATTTATTTTCCTTTTGTTAATTGTTCGCAAGTGTCCTACCACCGGATAGTCGAGCAAGGATTAAGGGAATACTTGAGAAGTTCTTTTGGTGAGTCTAATCAACAAGATTGTTGCCGTCCCAAGAGGTATGTTCACGTAAACTCGTAGAAATTCCGCATGCGTAGGATTTACGTGAATTGATTATATGCATGATTTGTTGTTGGATTATTATTTGAATTAATATAGGATTAATTCATGCTAGTAATAATTATAAGAATTAAATTTGTATTTAAATATTTATCCCGAATAGATCCGTGCAACTTATTCCCCAACAGGTACCTGTTGATTAGCAATATAATCACGTATTACAATTTTAATTATTTTATATTAATTTGATACATTAATAAATTAAATTTACTTTAACATTATTCCAGCTCACTTTATTGAATTTAGCTCTTGAGCCTTGATTAGGAAGGCGACTCTGATACATCGACATCACACTATTATTATTAGAATTAAAAAAAAGTTAGATTAAATATGCATAATTTTAATAAGTAAAACAAATCATTATATTATAATATTAAAAATGAACTTACACTTCCATGTACGAAGTGAGATCAGGTCGATTTGAAGTCAACCCATTTGCAGCTGGATCCATAAAATACACACTTAATGTGATCATATTTATGGCGACCAGCACCCAATGATTCCTATATGATATTAAGAATATTAAAATTAACTGTAAATTTAGCATATGTGCTAATATCATATATATTATGAATATAAATTTTAACGAAATGTTTATTGTACTCACCCCACATTTGTTGGCCAAAAAATGAGATGATCTCTGTCAGTATAACTCAGCATATGAGAAACTAACCACTCCATGGTATGTGCCCTATCAGCCATTAAGCAAGACACTTGGGGGGAGACGAAGGAATACATGCTAGATGCTCGAGGATCTCTGGAGAGATATACATCACCCAAATATTTTTAACCAACATATATACGCTAATTAATATTTAATTTGAAAATTAAACTATATAGAAAGTAAATACTGAGAATTAATTAGTAAACACATACCTGAGGTATAAGGCTATGCTCGTTGCACTCAACCACTGGTCGTTCACGACTTCAATCACATGCTCCCGAGTGATGTATTCTTCAATAGAATTTCGATGAAAGTAAGCATTCATAGGAGCTGTGATCAAATCGAAATCAGAGGACTCCACTATCACTTGCACCGTATTATGTACGGTGTAGTCGTGATCTAAGTCTCCAGGCAAGGATAACCAAGTCTGCGATCACCAATAATGGAGTCTCTGGTCTGTTTACCGATTGACTGCCCATACTCAATGAATAGTGGAGTCTCTGGTCTGATCACCAATAGTGGAGTCCAAGGTAGAAAGATAACGTCTCACTCTGTTTACCGATTGGCTGCCCATACTCATTGAATGATAACTGCAATAACATATTATTTAATTAGATTCAACGATCAATCAATATAATTACAATTTCAACTGTTCAATTGTAATAAAATTACATGCACTTGTTTCCCCTTTCTATTAGCCCTCTTAACAGAAGACATCGTGACTATACCTCTACTGCGCTTATCCCCAGAGCTGCAAGTGGTGGGAGCAGAAGTGTCACCCTGTCCCAAGTCATTAGTATGATGTCGATCATCATCACCATGATCTCCATCATAATCTCCACTATGATCTCCTAAATGTACTCCATCATCATCTCCATCATCTCCGGGATGTGGCAGATAAGACATGATCCTATAAAACAGAAGAAACAACATTTAATAAACAAAAAACAAACAATATTTAAGGAAGCAGAAGAAATAACATTCAATAAATCAAAAGAAACAACATTTAATAAAGCAGAAGCAAATACATTCAATAAAGTCATACATTTCTTTTTAGCACTTGTTTTTCTTTTTCATTTTTTGGTTGACTTTTCTAGTTCATGACCATGAATATTAACAAGATCCGGATTGTCATATTCATCCTCATCGATAATTATTCTCTGGTACGGGAGTGAATTTGCAAGATCATCGAAAGAGGGTATAGAATGAGTGAAGTTCTTAAAAGGATCATCGATAATGTCAACATCTTCATCGACGTGGTCGCTAATCTGGTAACTACTGTTAAATTTGTTTGACAGAACCACGATGGACCATTTCTTATTAATTGGGTCGGGGACATAGAAAATTTGTTGAGCTTGACTGGCCATTATGTAAGGGTCATCTCTGTATCCCACATTCTTCAAATCAACGCGTACGAACCCAGATCTTTCAACTCGGGATCCTCACCCAACTGCACTCGAAGATTGGTTTTCGGTGAACAACATAGTCAAGTTCCCAAATGTTGACAATCTTTCCAAAGTAAGTATTGATTGATTTTCGGAATGGACAACATAGTCAAGTTCCCAAATGTTGATCATGATCTCCGGTATAAAATGTGTATCCGTAATAAGATAACCACTTGTAAATATTTCATTCTAGACAACCACTTAACTATTTCATTCACTGATTCTTTATCCCGTGACAACATATTTGCTACATAACCATTGAACCAGTCAACAAACGTACGATTGTGCTCAACTTTAATCCATGATCTATCTCTAGTGGTAAATGTCTCAACAAGTGCTTGGATGTGCAGGTTAATAAAAGGAAGCACGTCGACCGTGTTGTGAAGTACGCACAAGTGCATCCGTGTTAGTTCCTCCATACTAACACTTACAGATTGACCACCGGTAATGCCTTCATCATCCATCCTATTGGTGTACCGAGTAATTGGAAGTCAAATTGCATCGACATTCGGAATGAATTCAGACCAGTACTCGACTGCTTCTTCTACTAAATAGTGTTCTGCAATGCATCCCTCCGGCCTTGACATATTCGTCACATATCCTTTAAGCACTTTCATATATCTCTCTACATCATACATCCATCACATACGAGCAGGACCACACATCCTTGTCTCGTGTACCAAATGAACGGTTAGGTGAACCATTATATCAAAAAATGATGGAGGGAAATACATCTCAAGCTCACAGAGCGTCCCCACAATCTGTCTTTGAAAATCAAGCAATTTTCTAGGATCTATGACCTTGCTACTCATTGCCTTGAAGAACCAACATAACTTTGTTATGGTTATGCACACATTTTCAGTCAAGATAGAACGTATTGCAATGGGCAAGAAAGTCTCCATGATGACATGATAGTCATGCGATTTCAGATTCATCAGTCTCACACCATCATCTGATACAAGTCTCTGTAGGTTGGACGAATAACCCTCTGGAACTTCCACATCCTTTAGCGTCTGAAGTAACTCTTTTCTCTCATTCTTGGACAAGGTGTGTGCAGCAGGATGTAAGAACGGTTGACCCATTTCTCTAGGCACATGTTTTAATTCTGCTCTTATTCCCATATCAATCATATCCATTCTTGCATTGTAACCATCCTTGGACTTCTTATCAGCTAGGAGAGTATTGAGCAAGCTGGCACAAACGTTCTTCTCAACGTGCATTAGATCAATGAAGTGTCTAACATACAACTCTTTCCAATAGAGCAATTGAAAGAAAATTGATTCCTTCTTCCAACTGCTAGTGGGGACACTCTTTGCGAAGCTCTTTCCGTACTGTGTGTCGATATTCTTCATCTCATTTAATACATCCAAACCTGACAATAAACGTGGTGCTTCACTTCTCGATTGTGCCATCGAATGCATCGGCCATTGTTCTGTACTTATATGTTGGGTCCAACCACCTCCTATGTCCCATATAAACGGTCTTCCTACAATGACTCAAGCGAATGTGATGTGTCTTCTTCGTACAACAAGGACATGCATCGGCCCCCTTCACACTAATACCTTTCAATGGAACACCTAATATCTTATTATGAAACAACTAATACCTTTTAATGAAATAACTACCTTTGAATGAAACACCTAATACTTTTTTTATTAATGAAACAACTAATACCTTTCAATAAACACCTAATACCTTATTATGAAACAACTAATACCTTTGAATGAAATAACTAATACCTATCAATGAAACACCTAATACTTTTTTATGTAACAACTAATATTACCTTTTAATGAAACACCTAATACTTTTAAATGAAACAACTAATACCTTTAAATCAAACAACTAATACTTTTGAGTGAAACAACACACAAATTGACAACCAATTAACCACAATCTAATCAAACAACAATTAATTCTAACATATAATAACAATTAAACTAAATTAAACAATATATTAACCACGCACAATCCAAACAAATAACAATTTATAACCACAATCCAAACAAATTAAACAACAATTAAAACCAAACCAATTAATCAATTAATTAATCTAACAATATATATATATATACTAACATATATAGATATATATAAATATATATATATATACACACACATATATATATATACACATGCATACATATATATATATATATATATATATATATAAAACATTAAATAAAATAATTTAAATTACCTATATCTAGAGGAAGGCGGCGGCGGCGGTGGGGAGGAGGAGGAGGAGGAAGAAGGCGGCGGCGGGAGGAGGAGGAGGGAGGTGGAGAGGGGGGACGATGATGGGGGAGGATGATGGCGACGCGTCGCGCGACAATGCACCTGTGTAGAAAATGGAAATGAGAGGAGGAAGGAGACGTAAAAAATGGAGAAGGGAAGGAGGAGGCCGACGGAAAAAATGGAGAAGCGCGATGGGGTGGCGATAGGGGTTCAGAGTTGCTCGTCTGTATGTAGCAGAAATTAAAATGAAATGAAAATGAAATGAAAATACTAGGGCAACGCGGTTTCGACGGGGCTCTCGCATTACTAGCAGGCGGTTATGAACCGCATTGTTGATGAGCTTGCAGAGCGGTTCTGAACCGCTCTCTCTTGGAGAATGGTTTCGAACCGCTTTTAATTATTATTATTTTTTTAATAAAAACTGCTCTCCAAGGACCACTTGGAGAGCTATTCGAAAAAAAGGTTGTCCAAGTGGAGCTCTCCAAGCTCAAATGTGTAGTAGTGAGTACGTCCCAACTAGTGCTCATGGTTTGACGCAATGTTCCAAAAGATAAAACGACTTCGTCTTTATACGAGCAGCACCGCAACGTATAAAGTTCAATCGAACTGAAAACACAAAAGAATATGTGTTGGATACTCTCTTCTTCGGATGCAAAAAAAAACATAGTTGGTATAGTAATTCGAGATTTGAGTTAAACATGAAGGAAATGGGTGAGCCACAACAAGAAGTGTTTTAAGCCATATTTATTACTTTATGGATCAGTCTACAAGTTGAGAGAAGAAGAATGAAATAAAGAACCGAACTAAAAGAGAAGAACGAGACAAAAAGTCATACATGTATTTACTTAAATGAGTTGGTCATTTGGGTTTAAAAGACTTTTCCAAATGCCTAAGTTTGATTTGCATAAGTAAATAAACATTTGAAAAAAAAAATTAGCTCATTTATTTATATAAAAAAAATTATTTGAATAGAATCAAATTAAACTGAATTTATGTATGTTAGATAGTAGTAGGCCCTATCTATTAGCTCATATATTCTCACTTGTAGTTTGAACCCATTAATCATGATTAGGGGTTCAGATAGATTATGCTATCCGACAAGAGCCTATGATCTAACCTACTTAAAATTTAGTCCTGATTTATTAAACAAATTACATGAACTTGTTTGGTTTGACTTATAAGTTTTTTAAAACAGTTTATAAACAATCTAAAAACTTAAAAACTCCTTAATTTTATTTGGTAAAATAAGATGTTTAACATTTTATAAATTTTTTTAATTAGCTCTTTATATTTTATAAATTAAAAAAAAATAAGTTGGAATATCCTAATTTATTATACTTAAATTGTAGTATAAGTTATACTACATTGCATCACCCAAACTGACCTGAACGTAGCTCGACCCGGAACGAACCCAACACTACCCGACCCAACCTGAACTGAACCCGGTTCGACAATCTCAATATACAAATATGAAAAAACAATTATTTTATTAAATTAATTAGAATTAAAAAATATTTTTCTTAAATTATAAAAAAAAAACTCATAATCTTTATTAGTCAAACTCTTTAACAACTTATAAGCTACTTAAAAATTACATCTTATAAGCTCTTAAAATAATTTATAAGATGATCAAATAAGTTTAGCCAAAGGTCCGTCAGTTTTTCAAAGCATATTTAATTAAGACTAAGTCTTGTATGCATCCATGTGCACCGTGCACTCATGTGCATTTTAGAACCATACAACTTGTTTGCACTGAACTGTACAATTATTAATATAAAAAAATCATTGCATGATTCAGTGCAAACAAATTGCATCTTTTAGAATATCAAGTTGCATGGTTCTAAAATGCACTATGGGTGCACGATGTACCTATATGCCATGAGACCGACCCTTTAATTAAATAGGCTTGATTTGAGTAGGACTTTTATGAAATATTGCATCATAGTGTTATGTGCAATACCACATAAATAAGACAAAAAATTAAAAAAATTCGCAGGTTGGGCTGGGGTGGGGCGGGCGCGAGTGGGGACCGGGTCTGGACGGACCAATATATATTTATTGAGTGATATATTTATCAAATATGTGTTGTAGTCTAGTGGTTCAGGTCTGTTGTTAAGGTACTTGGTCGCAAGTTCAATTCTTATTGAGTACATAATTTTTAATTTTTTTTGTCATGTTTTTGTGTGTTATATCTATGTGTAAATGTTACTACATTGTTATATTGAAATAACTCCATATCGTATGTAACACGTACTAAAACATAATGTAACACATAAATGTTCATTAGGTAACACATTGTTGTTCATATGGTAACACATGAGTATTCACTAGTATTACGACATGTATACAGTGTTACATATTACTAAAAAACAAGTGTTACTACATGAACAAAAAGTGTTACCCTATGAAGAAAAACGTGTTATCACATGAACACAATCAGTACAATTGCGAAAAAAAATTACAAGTCCAAAATTACATATTTAAAGAACAACTTGATGTGTTACTACATAAACAAAATAGTGTTACCCTATGAACAAAAGAGTGTTACTACATGAACAAAACCAGTACAATCGCAAAAAAAAAACTTCAGTCTAAAATTACAAATTTAAAGAGGAAAAAGAAGAACAAGAGAAAAGAAGAAAAAACCTAGAGACGCTCGCGCCGTGAAAATCAATTAACATCTAGTCGCATTTGTTGGGAACACGAAGAAGAAGAAGAAGAAGAAGAAGAAGAAGAAGAAGAAATCTGACATCTATTGCTGCTCGATAAAGAAGAAGAACGCTCTACTCTAACCCTGATCCGAAAAGTCTGACCCACGAAAAAAAAAAAAATTCAATTTACTTGTATTGCATAAAGTTTTTGCTGCTTGACTCAGGGTTCTACAAAAGTGTTAAAAAGCCTAACAGCCAATTTATGTAAGCCTCATTATTTATTATGGATATTATAATTATTACATAAATATAATTTAATAATATTTTTTTAATATTAGACTGAAATTTTAAAAGGTTTTAAAAAACAAATCAAAATTAATAGGGTTTTGAACCATCATACATAACGCTGAAATAACTCAGCCCGCGTTTATAGAGCCGCATCAACATTCAACAGTCCCCCCACCAGTGAAGAATCCGATCTGAGGTATTATTTCCTTCTCTCTACTCCGGCAATATTGATTTCATGCGTATACTTCTTCTTTTGTGGTAGTCTGTTTTATGTAATTGCTTCTGCTTCAAGAATGAGAATTTCATGTGTGTGTATTCTGTGGAATGGCCATCTTAATATAGGGTTTAGGCACCTCCTTTTGTTTCGCTGATGGTTTATGTTCAATTTGGCAGCCAAGAAATTGTTATTGAAAATAAATTTGGATACACCATAGAAATAATTTATTGTTTGTTTACTCTGTTATTCATTTTGTTTTATTTTTAAATCCGATTTAGCATATACAATAAAGTTTCAATATGTTGTGAAAGGTCAGATTCAACCTAAATTGTGTTTGAATTGTATCTAAAACTATGCATGCTAACTGGAATTCTGTTATTATCCATATTACTAATGGATTAATTATCAGTATTATATAAGTATCAACATTGTAGACATGAAATATCAACATAGCTTTATGACTGTTCTTCTTGTTTGATCTAATGAAGTTCTTTTGTAAGTGTGCACACTTTACCTTTTTAAGTTAGATGTCTCTCTAATAATGTTTTTTTTTTTTTTTAAAGTTGTTTGAGCAACGGGCAGATACCTTAATGATGGAACAAAGGTTGGCTAATACGTGGTGGATGGCAGTGAATGATAAGAAATTTGTTGAAACATCCCTGCTTTCTGACATCAGAATCGATGGACGAAGCCCTTTCGACTACCGAAATGTCACGATCCAGTTTGGCAAGTATGAAATTATTTACACCAATTTCCTGATTATCTGTTTTCCTACGTTCTTTTAGATGAGAGACTTTACTTTTTTTTCTGTACAACTCTTTGCAGTAGACTTGCGTATATGATTTAGTTACTTTAGCTAGGCAAAAATTTGTTTTATTGTTGTTTCTCTTGAACGTCGCTCGTTTCCTTTTCTCCCAATGTAGTTTCAACACATTTTGAGTTTGGCTAGTGAGATCTTGTGCTTAATTTTGTTTTAAGTTTTTCTGTTGTTTTTCTTGTTGCAGTAAGACACTTTAAAGAGAAATTTAAAATTACTTTCTGTTTGAACTGCCACTGCAATTTTGTAACATCGATGTCTTAAAGTAAAGATGGCTAGAAGTTACAAAAAAGAATCTGCCATTTCTCAGCCTCTGGGCTGAACACTGATATGATGTAGACCTCCACCAGGAGCTTTTACCGTGTTTCTTCTTACCTTCCATCATCTCTGCCTGGTTTTTTAGTTGAATAATCAGATGGTCTGTTTCTATTTTGATAATTCTTTGAGAACATGGGTAAAATAAGCAGCAACTATTTTGTAAATGTTTAATATGAAATTACTGGACTCATCCATGTGGTCTCAATTATTATTATAGAATCGGTTAATTAAATATATTGGATCCCTGACCTTTTGCCTAAATACCGTCATTTTTGGGTCATTTTTATTTCTTCATTCTATACTCTCTAATTTATTTACATGTTTATTAACAGTGAAGATGGCTCATCAGAAGTTCAGTTGGGTCAGACTCGTGTTTTGGGGTTTGTAACTTCTGAGCTGGTGCAACCTTATCGAGACCGCCCTAATGAAGGAACTCTTGCAATTTTTACTGAGTTCTCTCCCATGGCTGATCTATCGTTTGAGATTGGTCGTCCTGGTGAATTTGCTGTGGAGTTGGGCCGTATAGTTGATCGTGGATTAAGGTAATGCATAAAGCAGTCCTGTTTATTCATGTTAAATGGACTTTTTCCAACTAGTTCATGGTTTTCTCTTGTTAGAACTATAGTATGATCCTTTCCTGCTTTGTTGAAATTAAGGAGTAAATTGTGATTGAACTCAATTTGTTCTTGCCTTATAATCTTCCCTTCTATCCGAGCCTACCCAAACCTTCTATTAATTTTCCACTTTTCTAATTAATCTGTCTTTTAAAAATTCTACTCACAAATATAATTAAGTCAAGAATCAATTGAAGATTAAGAATTTATTGTATCAAATCTTTTTCCTATTTGATTTAGTCAATATCCATAATTGGAAATACATTATATTTAAAAACACATATTATTTATAATTTAGAAATATGCTTTAAAATGAAATATTTTGCACATATACAATATTAAGAAATAAAAAACATCTATATAATTTAATTGAATTAATCAAATTAAATACATATTTGAAGTATTTAACATAAAATTAATAAATATTTTGCGTAATATGCAGGATTCAAGAGCTAGTCTCCATTATATTCTTCAATATGATTGCAAATAGCTTGAGATGCTCACCTGATCTTTACTGAATAATTATAAGTGTTTTACAGGGAAAGCAGGGCTGTGGACACAGAATCACTCTGTGTTGTTGCTGGGAAATGGGTGTGGTCAATCCGTATAGATCTCCATGTTGTAGACAATGGCGGGTAAGCTGTGCTTATATGCTGTTAATTAAGTCCCAAATGCATGATTTATATTTTTATTTGCTGGCTATTATGCATAATCTTATTTGTATTCCTCCTTTTGCTTAAGGACAGAAATCTTGTTGATGCTGCCAATATTGCGGCATTGGCTGCGCTCTTAACATTCAGAAGACTGGAGTGTTCATTGGAAGAAGATGGTCAGAAAGTCATAATACATCCACCAGAGGTTCGTTCTTTTTCCCTCTATAAATGATATGCTTAAACTGAGATAATTGATTTCAATTTTCACTTCATCCATTATGGGTTCTCTCTCCTGTCCCTGTTTCTCCCCACTCTCTCCCCTCTATACATTTATATATTGAGCTTCATTTTTATTTTGGTGCTATGGCAGGTGAGAGAACCACTACCATTGATTGTACACCATCTCCCTATAGCAGTGACCTTTGCATTTATTGGTACTGAAAGCACAGTGGTAAGCACAGAAAGGAGCCTTTTCCATTAACTTTTCATGTTTGGTATGTCATCTTTTAGTTGCATCTTCATTACTTTATCTTGTAACATATGGTGATAGGTAATTGACCCATCACACTTTGAAGAAACTGTCATGGGAGGAAAATTGACTGCTACTCTAAACACAAACGGGGACATCTGTGCTATCCAGAAAGCCGGAGGAGAAGGTGTCATGCAAAGTGTTATTTTGCAATGCTTGCGAATTGCATCTGTAAAGGCTGCTGAAATTACTGGAAAAATTAAGAAAGCGGTTAGTACCATACTCATTCATGAGTCTGCTTTGAAAGACTGGGCTTTATATATATCACACACATTAATGCTTCTTATTTCATGTGAAGGTTTGGATTGGTTCTTCTAAAACTTAACTGAATAAACTTTAAATTTATTTACATTTTCTCCAGGTTGAATTGTATAACACAAGAAGAGCTTTAAAAAAGATCAAAAGACACCCTGATTCGGTTGATGTCAATAATACATCAAAGGACGCACAGAAATCTAAATTGAAGGCCATCTAGTTGGTAAGTCATTGTTCTACTATTTTCAGACTTCTATCTTTTAATTCTTTTAGTGATAATTTGAAGAGTCCTTTGCCACTATAACTAATTGCATATGTGCAGTCAATTATATATGTGTGTGTGTGCATGTTGGCAAATATAATACTGATTTATATGCTGTGCTTCATGTTAGGAATACTCCTTTCTGAAAACAAATGCTGTTTCTGCTGAGTGATTTGTGTATTACTGATATGAACGTAGGTCTATAATTCGTGAGGAAACTATTTGTGTTACATAATGTTGGTTATTTGATTTGTCTAACTTAGCTTGTACCATCAGTTGACGAATCATATTTTTGTGCTGACCATTTGTTGGGCCCAACTAAGTATTGCAGTCAACCCGATAAGAAAGAGCACACATGATGTATAAGTTAGTTGTCAATTTTAGCTTCTAGTAAGGAATATGCAGCTTTAACAAATTATTGCATCACTATATGCTTAGAATGCTGTTACTCAACTAGATGCTCTTGATTATTGGGGTGTGATGAATTGAATGCATATCTTCTGTTAGGAATTAAACAAGCAATTATGGAGAAAATAATAGAATTAGGAATTTAGAGACAACAATTTGGTTACCCAAATAAATGAATGATTACGTGCAGGGCACTACCAAGCCGGAGATTCACTATTTTTTTTAGTGTTTTTTTTTTTTAAGAAGAGGCAAATACAATGAGTCAAAGGTATTTAAATGAAGACATGGGCCGAAGCCCTAATTCTGCGAACTGGCTGCGGAACCCGCTCGACCACGGGCCTTGGTCGAGCGGTTCCGCTCGATCACGTTGCCGCTTCCGGCGCCTTGCTCGGCTCTGAAATCGAGGTGCTCGATCGAGCAGATGTGCTCGACCACAATGCTTGGTTGAGCGCCTCCCGTCCTCTGACTTCCCGCTTCACTCGAGCTCCAACAATCCCAACAATCTCCCACCCGGACCGACTCAACCTAATAACTTCTCCCCTTCCAATTGTTTCTCTCACCGGTAGTAAAGTGTGCGGCCTTATGCTCGGTTCCAAAGCGGTTGAAGTCATGCATAACTTCAACTTCTCTAAGGTCACAACCTTAGTCAACATGTCGGCCAGGATTCTCACTTTCCTGGATCTTCATCACCGTAAGATCTTGTTCTCAATGAAAACGAATATAATGATACCTCAACTAGATGTGGCTTTTGTCCTCGAAAGTGAAAGGCGAATTTTTCGCCAAGTGAATAGCACTCTGACTGTCACTATACAAAATACTATCCTTTTGCTCCTTCCCCAACTCACACGACAGATTCTGCAACCAAATCATTTCTTTACTAGCCTCAGTGAATGCAACGTACTCTGCTTCTGCAGTGGACTGAGCTACGATCTTTTGCAACTTAGAAGCCCAAGATATTGATGTACCACCAAAAGCAAACACATACCCTGTAGTACTCCTCCTTTTGTCGAGATCATTTGATGCCAAGTCTGCATCAACATATCCTGCCAACCCAACGCTTTTGCCCTCAAAGCACAAAGTTTGTTCAGTAGTACCTCTCAAGTATCTAAGGATCCACTTCACTGTCTCCCAATGCTGCTTACCCGGATTGCCCATAAACCGGCTAACAACTCCCACCGCTTGTGCAATATCTGGTCTTGTACACACCATTGCATACATCAAACTTCCAATTGCTAAAGCATACAGAGTGTTTTGCATGTAGGTCCGCTCCTCTTCGCTACTAGGTGAGTCCTTGTTGGATAGCTTGAACTGACTTCCCAACGGGACCCGAACTGACTTTGCATCTTCCATACTAAATCTCTCCAAAATTTTCTTTATGTATTCAGCCTGTGAAAGATACAACTTTCCTGCCACTTTGTCACGATCGATTCGCATACCCAAGATTTGCTTGGCCTCTCCAAGGTCCTTCATAGCAAACCTTTCAGACAATTTTTCCTTCAACTTGCTCACCTCCCGAGCACTAGAGCCTGCTATCAACATGTCATCAACATATAATAACAAAATGATATAACCATCATCATACCTCTTGAAGTAACAAAGAATGGTCACCTTTCACACCTATTGATCTTAATCTCGTACGAACCCATCAAACTTCTTGTACCCTTTGTAATGGAGCTTGTTTCGCACCATATAAGCTCTTCTTCAACTTGCAAACTAGCTCACTACTCCCCTTAGACAAGTATCCTCCTGGTTTGCTCATGTAGATGTCCTCATCTAAATCACCATGAAGAAAGGCGGTTTTCACGCCCATTTGTTCTAACACCAAATTTTCTTCGCACCACCAAACTCGAGAACCAATCGAATGGTAGTTAGCTTCACCAATCGAGTAAAAACATCAAGATAGTCAATACCATGTTTCTACTCAAAACCCCTTCACAACCAATCTTGCCTTGTAGCGTTTGCTTCCATCGACCTCTTCTTTATTCTATAAACCACTTGTTATGCAAAGGTTGTCCTTAGGAAGCTCAACAAGCTCTCCGTGTTCCTTTGGTCATCAATGAATTCATCTCATCATCCATTGCAAGTTTTCACTTGTCCAATTGCTCACTACGTGTTGCCTTTCACATAACATTCGGGTTCATCACCATCCGCTAACAATAAATAATGGAGGGAGGGTGAATACCTATCGAGATCTCCGATCCTCATGGATCTCCGCAATGAATTGTTGGTGGTGGTGTACTTGGTTCTTCCTCAACAATCACCCGATCATCTAGAACCCTTTGCTCCCACCCGAGTTCGAAATGTCTAACTCCACAACCCGAGACTCAAAACAACCTTCTTTCGATTTCCCCAACTCGTCTTTTGTACATCACTTGTTCATTAAATATGACATCTCGACTACGAATCACCTTTCGGGTTTTCCTCATCCAAAATCGATAGTCAAATTCATCACCGCCATATCCAACAAACGTACACTTAACAAATTTTGCATCCAACTTACTTCTACTCATAGAATCAACACGAACATATGCAACACACCCAAATACTCAAGAAAATATATGATTTACCTCCTTTCGAAGCCGTGCCTCCTTCGGTATGCCATTTTCCAAAAGGAGTTGAGGGTCATCCTGTTTATCAAATAAGTTCTTGTGTTAATCGCCTCTTGCCCAAAACATCTTTGGCGGCCCTTACACTTCAATCTCATGCTCCTAAAGACGTTCACATAGGTCTTGTTCATATGTTCTCGCCACGCCATTCTCATTTGTGGTGTTCCTCTCACGGTTTTCTCCATTCGGATTCCATTCGCCTCACAGAATCATTTGAACTCACGGAGCTCGTACTCTCCATCATTATCGGATCTCAAACGCTTCACCTTGAGACCCGTTTCAGTTTCTACAAGAGTTTTCCATTTCACGAAAGCAATAAAGGCATTTGATTTATTTTTCAAGAAATAAACTCATACCTTCCTCGTAGAGTCGTCAATGAAAGTCATGTAATATGATGCTCCACCAAGGGATGTCACTTGTCTCTTGGACCCACAAATCATCGTGGAACTAACTCCAACCTGCTCTCTTCTTCAAAGCCCCCGCCTCCCTTCAAAAACTCACCATTTTCGCTTCAATTTTACAATACATCACACTCATCACAAAACCAATGTCAACTGCCTCTTGAGGTCCGGCAATTACCCTTCGAGCACATAACTTTCATCCCTTTTTTCACTATGTGGCAAGGTGACAATGCCACAAATTTGTATTCCCTTTTTCACTTGCAAGAGCAATACTATCCCGGGTTGTCTCATTCATATACAACGCCCCTCTTTTGTTTCCACGAGCCACTACCATGACACCTTTTGGATATCTTCCACGAAGTTACACCCAAAAGTCACCTTGTTGCCCTCGCCATCAATTTGCCCAACCAAATCAAATTCTTCTTCAAATCGTGAATATGTCTCACATCTTTCAATTGTAACATACGTCCCATTTGGTGTCTTAATCTTGTTTTTCCCTTCCCTTTGATTTCCGTGAGGCTCATCATCTCCAGATAAACATTCTCAAAGTTCCCTTAGTGTACATTTTTCCATTACTTCCTTCTTATCATTTAATGAAACGATGTTTCTAATCTAACACCCACGACTCCAATGGATTTGCTTACACTTTCAATGCATTTGAGTCCTCATCGTGATCAGCGGGCCACAATTGTCATTCTTGTTTGGTGCATTCCCTTGTGCCTTAGCCAAATCTTGCACTCTTCTTGTAATGACCAAGCTTTATGACATTTTGTAACACTCAACCTAACTCTTATCTTTCTTGGGCTTATCTTTGCCCTTGACTTCGATCTCACCCCGATTTGGCTTCCTTGATTCAATTGAATGCCCTCTCTTTCCGGTGACTCCAGCGAGATCCTGGCCACACCTAACTCTTTCCTCGCCATTTCTTCGGGTTGACCAAATCTCTAACCTCATCGAATTTTAGTTTCACTTTACCATACATCTAAGTCACTATTTTAGTCACCTCCTTTGTTCCACCTCAACTTTCCGTAAAAAGACAACAAAATTAAGGCTTGAACTTCATCATCAAAATCAATCTCAACCGAACTCAATTGGGCTATAATCATATTGAATTCAATCGAGATGGTTGCTTCTACCACAAGATCCTCCGCCATCCTCAAAGTTGAATAACCTCCGATCAAGTGAACCTTGTTCGCCGCAGACGATTTTTCATACATCTCCGTCAAAATTTTCAAAGATCTCCTTTTGGTTTTTTGCTTTCACAAATGTATGTCTCATTCCTAGATAACGACATAAACCACACTCATCGCCTTTCTATCCAAAGAACTTCCACTTGTCGTCCTTCATATCTTCATGTCATGACCCCAAACGGTTGATCTGAGATCTTTACCGTCTAGGGTAATCTTCGACAAGCAATCTCCAAAATCCAAAATCGTTCCATCAAACTTCTCAACGAGAATTTAGACATCATAATTGCTCTCCACGCATCCCTTTAACCCGATGCTCTTGATTCCAGTTATTAGGAATTAAACAAGCAATTATGGAGAAAATAATAGAACTAGAAATTTAGAGACAAACAATTTGGTTACCCATTAAATTAAAGAATGAATGACTAAATCTGATACCAAGCCGGAGATTCACTATGTTTAAATTTTTTTTCGACAAGATCTGAAAATACAATGAGTCAAAGGTATTTAAATGAAGACATTGGCGAAGCCCTAATTACTAATTGAACCCGCTCGACCACGGGGCCTTGGTCTAGCGATTCCCGCTCGATCACGTTACTGCTTTCGGCTCTGCTCTCTGAAATCGAGGTGCTCGATCGAGCAAATGTGCTCGACCACAATGCTTGGTCGAGCGCCTCCCGTCCTCTGACTTCCCCGATCACTCAGGCTCCAACAATCCCAACATCTTCATGAGGTACTGTACTGATGTTTTGTGTTGTTCTCTTTATAGCAGCGACCACACTTTTGCGTTTTGTATGAGTTCATTCTATGATAGATTTTAAATACATTACCTACATTTTGAACAATTTTTCTTGTGATGGAATTTGAATCCACTCAACATGCAATTATTTGAAATCCTTCAATCCAATTATGCTTTCTCACATTACTTTCTTTTGACAGTCCATTATGCTAGGGGCATCGCTCGTTGGAACTGCCCCGAAGCTATAAAATTTTGACAGTTGATGTTGTAAGCTTTGCCCTTGGGAAAGTCTAGATTGTTTTAGGAGCACGACATGATGTCACAAGAATTACGGGTGAAGATTTGAAGTTGTTCACGATTGCATGCAGGTTTCTCTAGCAATCTGGCTTAGGCTTAAGTAATTTGTGAAGGAAGAGAGGTGCCATATATATTATACATCAGAGTCTCAATTAAGAGTCAGATTTCTTCCCTGTGACATTTACAATCTCGTTTTGACATCTGATGGTTCGGAGGGGCATAATCGTAATTGTGATTTGGTTCCCTCCTTCAAGTAGCGAATTCTGTACTCTATTCATGTAATACTAGTTGATTGAATAGGTTAATGTCTTTCTATTTCTTCTGTACCTCAGAGTTCATTTTGCCTGCAAATTCGAGCAGTAGCAGTTTGCAATGCGGATATTTGAAATGGTTCCTAGATGTGTATTTTCACCGATGCTCTTAGTTGATATGCTCTTGACTTGAATAGAGGCTGATTAATGCAGAATCAAGTATATCGAATTTCTTTTGTCAAGCTTTCACAAGGCACTTTAGGACGATATCAAAGAGTCGCCAACTGGGAAACAGCGACTTTGTTTTTATCATCATCATCCAAGAAACAATAAATCAGCATCATAATTCTATCCTTCCAGCATGGACGAATGCCATGATTTATTTCGAAATTGAAAAGGTTAAAGAGACCGAAAAATTCATGCAAAAATGCCCAAGAACAAAAAATACGCTTTAGAGAATAATAAAATGAGATTAAGTGGGATGCATTTTGTTTGAGTAACACTCATGGAACCAAATTTACACATAAACTCTATCACTATTTTGTGTAAAAACTATCACGGTTATGTACAAAAACTTTTACTGTTTAAAAATATAAAGCATTTTATAAACAGTAATTGTTTTTGTTCATAACAGTGATAATTTTTATACATAATAGTGAGAGTTTTTGTATGTAACAGTGATAACTTAAATAACCGAGTTCATAGCATGAACCAGGTCTATACAAGTTTTTGTCATTTTGTTTTTAGTCCCGATGATTAGTAAAAGAGATACATTTGCATGAGACGGCCTCACGATGAGATGAGGCATAAGTTGGGCATTAGTGCTTTAACATTTTGGAAGGGATAGGTGTGATTTGTACTAAGTTGTACTCTGTTGAGTTTTTGTCTTAGTTATAATTAATCCAAATGAAGCAACAAATATCTCATATCATGTGCGATCATATACATATGATGTTACAACTCAATGAACAAAGATAATTCTGAAAACCTTATTTAAATAGACTCATACCTAAAACCTAATTTAAGCCCTAAATAATAATGCCCATTTATTCGAGACTTAAATTAATAGTTTCTATCTTTCAAGTCTTAAAATGTGTAAGTCTCGAATTGATAATTTCTATCTTTCAAGCCTTGGATTAATAGTTTTCTATCTTCCAGGCCTTGAACCGATAGAAAAAAATTTCAGGCCTTGAATTGATATATTTTCCCATCTTTCAGACCCTGAATTGATAAAACTCCTAAATTAAGAGATCCAACTTAAATAATATGCATAAACGGAATAAAACAGCATAGTCAGACACCAGTTATCATGAAAGAAAACACATGCCCTCATTCTTCAGATATGATTTATCAAAGACAAAACTTAAAATGTTCTCCAGTCACTTGTCAGCAGTACAGTCAATATGACTCGAGAAAAAGAAAAAAAAAAGTCACACTTGCACCATTTTGAAGATGTGTAAACTATAATTGGAATAATACCACACTCAGTAACTGAAATCTCAGCCAAGTTCGGTCATCAAGACAGAATTTTAAGCATAATTAAGCTAATCTCACCCTATAAACGTGGTTTGCTGGGTTTTGAAAGCTCCTGCCTTCTTGCTTCAAGTTCCTTAAGATTATTGCGAACCGTTTGAACTTTTGATGTTAAATGGTCATTGTGAGTTTCAACATCTTTCATGAGAAAAAGTAGCTGTTCTCTGTATGCTGCACTTAGACGTTTCTTTACCCGTAGTTCAGCAGTTAGTTCTTGAATCCTTCTGTCCTTCTCATCCTACAATAATTGCAAAATCTAAAAGATAAGTGACGCTTGAATAGAAAAACAATCAATGAGAGCACTTCTGTGACTAAACTTAAGCAAATGACAACGGGTAAAAAAGGCTCAAACTTGCAGATATTTACAATAAAGAAGTCTTTGATATAGCAATTCAACATTCTTCACTTTACTCAAACATGCCGAATTTCCCTATTTGTTACAAAGGGTTGAATACTTTATTATTTATTTTTTCAAACTTGCTACTGTTTGATAATGAGAAATACAGAAGGAAACAGATCTCTGATTGAAACTCGTAACCCATCAAATTATATATATATACACTCACAAAAATGCCAATGAGAATTCACAAAATGCATATTACTTAAACCAAGTGTTTCTTACAGATGTAGATTTACAACTTACAAGATGTTTAAAATCATTAAAAAAATACTAAACCCTTTATGAGTTGCACTTACATAGCATTGTTTACGAAAGCCAAAAATCGTAAAGTGAAGCTAATGGAGTAAGATCATCATATCTACAAAGTTCTAACTATTATGCTAAATTAAATAACGCACAGTTACACAAGTCATACAAGCTTCACTCCCATCCATCGTCCTATTTGGTCAGATTTAACTCTTAAAACCTTCCTTTTTGTTTTTTGGTTATTGTTATATCTAGATAAAAACTTGTGAAATTATTGTGTTACAAATGCAAATATTGGGCAAACTTGCAACAACTCTTCTAAACCTCATGAATATTCAATGTGAATAAACATAGACCTCCAAAAGTTCTCCTTTGAAACAAGTTGAGGAACACCAAACAACCAAAATTAGCCAAGATCTTAAACTTCACTAAAGAAATAAAATTTGATTACAAAATGAGCATACGTATTCATCATAAAAAGACAGTCACTGCATTTGTTCTTGTTAACCTTCAATAGATTTTTCTGTCAAAATAATTGACATAAAGCATTTGAAATTGTATCGTACACTTCATATCAAAACCTGTAGCTGGTTCTTTACGTTAAAATTATTAGGATACACTTGCCATTCATAATAAGTTCTTTGAAAGCTTTTACTATTAAAAGAAAAGATAAAAGTAACAGAAAAATATAATTTCTATGAACCAGCTCATGCTCTAATAACAACCCAAACACAGATTAACCCACAACCATCAGGAGTGTAATAGTTCGAGGACAGCAACAAGCACCAATGGAGTAAATAGATTTGAGTTAACAAATGCAACAAGTACAATTTATTGATAGGGACCATGATACTAACTGGGAGCAAAACAGAATGTGGGGAAACAGGAAACAAGGAATGCTAAAAGAGAAGACTAAAAAAATTTGATAGAATTTGCAAAATTATTACTCACAAAAGCAGGGCGTCTCTTAGGCAAGGAAACTACCAAAGGATGATTGTGGTCTCTCACGAACTTCTGAACAACCCACCTCCCTTCATTTTCTCTCTTTACCAAGAGCATTGCAGTACAACCATCCCGCCGCTTTTCTCCCCCGTCATTCAGGATATTACCTGACTTTTGGATGTTAAGAATATTTCTACAACCCAGTCCACGTGATATAATCGACCCATCACACTCTGATTTACGAGACGATATAATCCTAGTCGAGAAACCTAACCGACCAGCATGTTCGTTGTAGTATGCTCTAGCAGCAGCTTCTGAGTCAAACACCATTCCAACATAAGGTTCTGAATTTCTGTCAGCTTCACTTGATGTAAAGTCGCCGGATACTGATGCTTCCATCGTCACAGTACCATCATCTGCTGCATCTTCTACGTCCACTAAAAGAAAATGTTACAAAACATCAGTCCAGCCATGACGTTTTCATCACTTGTGCAGATAGAGTAACACTTGGGCGCACCAGTTGCACCGTACAACTGGTGCACAACTAATACTGTACAATGCAAACAACTAATACTGAGCAACTAATGCTTTTTAGTGAAAAAAAACTAATAGGAGTATCATTTAAAAATGCAATGCAACTGGTGTATAGAGGTACTTCCCGCGCAGATATTGTACCGTGTACCCACCACACATCAGCTATTCATTCTGAGTCTAGAAAACATGATTACAACTACTCTTAAGTATCAACAAACATTTAACATTTAGAAAAAGAACTCTAAGATCAAGCTCAAGTGTTCCTAATGCATGAAATATTAGAAGACAGAAAAGAGTAATAGACTACTGAAACATACTCAAACACATATGCCCTCCGTTCTTTTTTTTAGGTGTCCCAACATCCCATTTTTTCTGTTCTCAAAGAAATGCCTTTATAAAATATCAATTCAAGAGATCAATAAACTTCTAATTTTACCCTTCATTTTTAATTGGTATTAATTACTCAAAGAAGACGGAAGGGTCCAGGTGTTTGTGAATATAATATAGAGGTAAGTTGGTCAATTTAGTTATTTGCTCAAGTAGTGTGCTTCTCTCACTAGGGGCACTTAAAAAAGGGCAGAGTTTAAAGATCAAACCGAAATTAGCAAATTGCATGTTTCCTTGGTCCAGAACTCAATATATTGTTTTTTATCAGTAAAACTCATTTCTTAATCTTGAGAAAGTACTGCATTTAACTTGCATTTCATTATATATAAATCAAACATATTAACATGCACACGAAGGGAGAAAGAGACAATCATCCACACTAATAGAAGAAAACGATTAATCCTACTGCTAATCTATCTCATTGTTCACACAATACTTTCACGAGAGAGCTGTTACAACATAATCCAATAATAAATAAAGCATGCCAATAAGAAATACGAATTTTACAAGAAAAACAATAACACTCTTCTAGACATTTGTATGCCAAAAAATAGGAAAAGGTACAAACTGAATCATGAAATGCTTATACCAGTGTTCATATTAAGAACATGTGGTAATACACACAATTTCCCAAACTACACTCTGTACCTAAAGAAGACATCAGCAAATGAAAGCTCTTTCGATTTCTCAGAATTTTCACAAAACCATAAAAAAAGCACCGAATTATGAACCAAAAAACACTGAAAAAAACTCAGAAAACTGCAGTCCAAGGAATGATAAATAAGCCCGTATTAATATAAATTGGCTTGAAAAACGAGTTTCAACATCATTCAAAGCATACATAACAACATAATAAGGAGAAATTGGAAGAAAGTAGAGGGGAGGGTTTTGTACTAGTGCTTGGGTTAAGGCCACAGCAATTTCTTTGAATTTTCTCTGTGAATTTCCGAAATTTCTGCGCGAGATTCCGAATTTATTTCTTCTCTTCACTGATCAATCAAGCAATTTGATTGGAACAAATTCAAAAGAAGCCCTTCAAATATGAATATGATTTTGACTCCTATTCTTTTATAGTATTTGAAATGGGTCCTTGTACTTTTTTTTGTTGGCATTACCGCAACAGTATTTTGAATATTTGAAATATTTTAACATTGTTTATTTTTGTGATATTTAAATTTTAAAATTTTAAAAACATGATACTCTTAAAACTAGGGCTTAATCTTAATACAAACGAGGAGTTTTATCAATTCAGTATCTGAAAGATGGTAAATCTATCAATTTAAGACTTGAAAGATTTTTCCTATCGGTTCAAGCCCTGGAAGATAGAAAACTATCAATTCAGGGCCTGAAAGATATAAATTTTCAATTCAAGACATACACATTTTAAAACCATGTTTGTTACTAAACTCTAAACCATGAACCGTTAACCCTAAACCCTAAACACTGAACCTTAAATCCTGAACCATGAACCCTAAACCCTAAAGATTAAAAAATAAGGACATGAAATATAAGTGTCAAACATGACCTTAAAATGTGTGAGCCTCAAATTAATAGTTTCTATTTTTCAAGCCCTGGATTGATAGTTTTCTACTTTTCAGGTCTTGAATCGATAGGAAAAATCTTTTAGACCTTAAATTGATGGATTTATCATCTTTCATGCCCTGAATTGACATTTTTCCTATAAATTAAAGTGACTCAATTTTATGCAAATGATAATATGCACACTATATTTATAAATTGAAGTTGCTATATTTATAAACTGAAGTATAGAAATCATATAAGAGAAAATTCGTGTCTCAGATGGTGTAATGTTAAACTGTTTGTGAAATTATACCAAATTAAATTTTCTTTAAGTTGGCCTCTAATTCACCTAATCTATTTGTATTTTTCTTTCTACATAATTATTATATTTTTATAACTTTTTTTTTGGAAAATTGGGGTATGTGCTCCTTTTCATTGCTTGAAATAAGATAATTGATTGGATTAAGAGTTTGGACTTTTGAACGTGATTATAGAGATGGATGCTAAATTAGTGTTTGATGCGATGAATGGAGTCGCGCAATCCAATTCGATTTTCGGCTTGATTGTAAGAATTTGTTGTTATCTTATTCCCACTGTAAGGTGATTTGAATAAATCGTGATGTTAAGATTGTGACACATTATTTAGCGAGGATAGTTAGGAACTTCTCTAGTCCTCATTATTGGGTCGAGCTTCCAACATAAGTGGATAGCCTTCTCAATATATTTTGCTCTTGTTAGTTTTTTAGGAACGGTTTATGTTTTCCAAAAAAAAAAAATTAATAATAAGATAATTGATCCCATTCAAATTTTTATTAGAAAAATAATCAATTTTTCTTACGCAAAATATTGTGTAAATTAGTTGAACAAATATTAGATCATGTAAATTAATTCAAAAATAGGACAAAACTCATATGAGACGGTCTCATGCATGAGACGAGATACAACTTAGCACAAACTACACCCACCTCTTTTAAAGTGTTAAAGCGTCAATGCTCAACTTATGTCACGTCTCACTGTGAGACCGTCTCATGCAAGTGTACCTCATTGAACATATATTAGATCAAGGACTGCTCTATTTTGTATCTTGTCAAAAAATAAACAAAAAAATAAAATCAACCTCTAAAAATTTAAGCCAAATTCGAGGTTGAATTTTTCATAAAATTATTCATCAACTCACTCAATCACACTGCACCTACCGAATGAAACATGGACAAGGAAATACTACAACATTTATTGAAATGAAAATTTATACAAGGATTATACATTCTAACGACATTCCTACAAATTAATAAACATTGCTGTACATCTACATCGAGCACCCTTCGATCGAGTGCTTCATTCCTCTTAAAAAGCCAAAATCTTCTTCAAACATCTAGAAGTGAGAACTTTAGCATCAAATGAGGGGAGGATTCACCATCTTTCTACTTTATTAACCAACCAGAATCCGCAGATGGTGATAATCGATTGCCAAACGAGTACCTACAGATTATCAAGAGCCTTCGCCCAAAAAGCAGTTGCTTCCACCTGAGCTTCCTATCGCATTTGGGACATCACGAACGAGGAACTTCACATTACGAGTGCCAGCAAAATCTAAAATCTCGAGACATTCTTGTAAATCCGAATCACTTACCAACATCATCCATTCCTCTTCATCATCTAGATACTTCAACTGGAATTGACCCACTTGGAGTTCGAATCTTTTTGCTATTTCTTCATACAGTTGAACACACCCACCACAAGTCTCGAATTTGAACCGGACTGTGTCCTCTTTATATGTGGCCTTGACTACTATTTTTGAACCACTATCACCAAAGCTCGTCTCACTTTTACGATTCTGCCCCTTTCCTTCACTTCTCGAGCTCGATGAACAGCCATTCATCATTGACCCGGAACCAGACCCATTGGATGAGCCTGTCATGACCGAAGAAGTGGGTTGGTTATGTTCGATATTGTCATCTCTTAATGTGGTGTCTATCTCATCACCAGCTGCTGAATTTTGAGAGATAAATTGAGATTTATTAGTGAATAGTGATACCCATCCGTGTGATATTTCTTGGGAAAGAAAAGAACTTGGTGGAGCACTTGGAGTAATTGTCAAAGGCACGTTGTTTATTCGGATAGGTTGTGAATTTTGCAGATGAAAAGGACCAGGGTTATACTCCTCTATCACTTTGCTTCGGTCTAATAGACACTCTTCTTCCATTTTCACAGTGGTGGTTTCGATATCCATACTAGATTCTCCGATCACCTGATTTTTATTGGACAGAAGAGCGGTTTTTCTAGAGTCGAATTCTTGGATGACTGGCCCAACAGCCAGGAGTGTCCCCATGGATCGATCAAACTTCAATCCTCCTTCCACCCCCTCAACAGAGTCTAGCACACTTTGTATTTTCTTCAAAGAACGGTTTACTTTATTTATTTTGCGAGAAGGCCATCTTGAGATGCCATGTTGTCTGCATATCCTTTTGAGAGTAGTCGGGCACACTAAAAACAAGAAATAACAAGTTTCAGTATTTAAGTTTCAATAAGTTCAGTTTTGTGACGTGTTGCTAAAAGATAGATCATTACCCCCTTTTTTTGCATTGGAAATACACACACAATAATGAATGTGGCCCACACTTATGTAATGTGCGAACATGACTCACCACCAATACTTTTTGCAGCATCTTTAAGGCTTCCAGAGAAATATTGCTGAATAACACTTAAACTGACATGCTTTTCAGCTGTACTTCGCTTCTTCTCTGTCTGTTTCCTCGGGCCAGTTACATTCTACAACAATTATAAGAGGCTATAAGAACTATAGTTGTAAGCCACTAAAGAAATGAGAAAAGTAAAAATCAGTCACTGGAGACAAAACGACATACCCAAAGATAGAAAAAGGCTTAGCATTATCTAATTCTTCAGTATAATGCTAAAGTATTTTGTTTAACTATCTAAAAGTTACATCATTTGGATCTGAAAATTTATTACAATCACATTTGACTTCATATTTCTCAAAATTCTGTTTTCTAGTTGTATTTTCCAAACAATTAAACGAAAACGAACACTTTCAGACAGTAAGAAGTAAAACTCAGACGAAATATCAAATACGGAAGTACCTTCTCTTTAGTACCAGCAGCTTCCATTCTACTGGTTGTTGATTCAGATACATTTAGAGGTGTGGCATCAACGGTGCTTAAATTTCCACTATTAAACGACTGTTCAGAACTCCTCCTCGGTAATGATACTGGTGTTACATCATCTAAATTAGCTCCGGAACCTTCTGTCGCATTCAATTCAGTATCTGAAACTGTCCTCAAGCTCTTACAGATCCTCTGCATGGTACTGGATAGGTTATTAAGCAACAGTTGCTGTTCTGTACTTCCTTTCATATTCACAGGAAGGAAGAACTCTAATATATAATCATTGTCGCCAGTATAAGTACTTCTTAACCTAATAGCAACAGCAGCATTCAGGCCAAATTTACGAGCGTGATGAACAAGTGGGTACTCGCCGATATGGTATTCCTTCACATCGGGATAGAAGAAAGGGTGATTCGATTGAAGAGCTTTCCCAACAATACCTTGTCCTTTCTCAAGATGATGCTCTAGACACGCACGCACAAAGCCCTTTGTATCTTTGTCGTTCACATAACAGGCAGTATCCTCGATGCAGAGAACACGTTTCTCGTTCGCATTTCGATTGAACCCTTTAGGATGTGTTTTTATGGTTCCTTCACTGGGCCCCACAGTGTAACTGCAAGGAATCCATGTCATCGCGAGAGGTAGTCGATGTGCATGGCAAACCGCGCGTAAAACATCTGTAATCTCAGCTAAAGCAGCCCTTTGATTATCGGTGAGACTCTGCAAGTTAAGATTTGGTTTCAAAATAGGTGGCTATCAAGACCATGGAATGAAACAAAATACTTCTATGTACCAGTTGCAACGTGCAACTCAAGTGCATTTTTAAATGGTATTACTTGTTTTACTAAAAGGTATTAGTTGGTCGGCATTAGGTTTTTTCCTGAACAGTATTAGTTGTGCACCAGTTGCACCGTGCAACTGGTGCACCCAAGTGTTACTCTGGAATGAATAATCTAATAATTGATAATATGATCGAATCAAAATTTGATGAAAACCTGAGAATAGAGTCTCGGGGGTGCAGTGCTCCTTAAATTCACAGCCTGAAAAAATGGTTCACAATTAAAGAAAACTATGATAAGGACATGTGCAACATATGATTGTAACAGGGCATAATAAGAATCAAACCATGAACAATATATTATGCAAGTTCCAACCTATCTGCTGTTAAGTAATAAAGAAGCAGAGATCAGTTCTACACACAAGATCACCTGTTGGCTTTGATGGAAGTTTGTGGTCATATACTAAGAGTTCAGCATATCCAGAATAGATGTAGAATTTTTTGTAAAGAAAATATAATACTCCCTCCGTTCCAATTTAACAGTAGCTTTTGAGTGTTTCACATGGTTTAAGAAAGTCAATTAATACCCATAATTCATTGTGTCACATAGATTCATGTAATATCAATTATTGGGACATATCACAAAAATTAAGGAAAGGTCAAAATTGGAAAAAATATTTAATTTCTCTAGGAAAACCAAAAGGAAGATATTTTTAACAATTTTTCTCTCTAAAACGACAGTTCAATTGGAACGGGGAGAGTATAAAATATGAAATTAGAACAATTGCTAGGCACCTACACATTATGAACATTTCATTTTATTACATTCACTAAAATATGCTCAAGTGGTCAATTCTGGATTCCCATTAAGTTTACATGACATTTTGGGTGTAACTTTTAAATATTTTTGCCTAGAAAGTAAAGGCTGCAAGGTTATCATTCCCTACTTAGAAAGACCATGAAAAGCTGGCATCTAACCCCTACTTTGAGAGTTCAATGGTATAAGTGAAATGCAAATTACCAATTCTGAGCATAGTGAGTTAGAATAAGACTGACTACATACTACATCCATTTCACAATAAGTGTCTTTTTAGAGGAACATAAAATTTCAGCATTTTTACCCTCAATTAATTAAAGGAAAGAATAATTTATGCTATATGAAAGATATGGCAGATAATTGAAGAATTAAAAATATGAGATGAAGAATAAAAATATCCTTAATTTAAAAATACTAAGAAATCTTTTAGTTGAGGAAAAATAATTAAAATGACAGATAATCATGAACAAATTTTGGACACATATTGTGAAATGGAGGTAGTATTTAGTACACTAACCTGCAGTGCACGGCAAACATGTTCCATCTCTGAATCGAAGTTCGCTTTTTCCTTCGTGGTAACAAGTTCTAAAACAGCACAGCATGGCTTGTCAAGCGACCCATCCTCGATCACAGGTATAGCAATAGACCCTCGAACTTCATGATCGACAGCATGTTGTACCCTTAGATACTCAGCTTTATTGTAATACATCACATTTGAGGTCCACTCTGGAATCTTTGAAGCAAATACACGACCAGGAAGCCCGGAGATAGAGCCTGGCTTTGATTCCGCAGAAAAAGTAAAACATCTAGAAACTTCACGATATCCAGAAAGTGTTTGGTCAAGTAAATACGGTTGTTCGCAAGTACTTAAGATGTACTGATCCCCGCTCTTCATTGGGACCCATACTTGGGCTAAAATACCCCCTCCAGACCATTCTTTGAATAAATTCAAAGCTCTGAGCATTCTCTCAGAGAGTGATAGCGGAGGAGACCTCGGGATCACGTTGTTGGCATCACCTATTAGACTATGTTTTGAGATCCTATCGTTTTGATACAAATCAGAACTCGTCGAAAAAGGGAATGGGCTGTCCACCATGGAAATCCCCGAATTATTCTCTTGTGTGAAATTCAGTGCATCAGCAGTTGAGAAATTCGGAGATGAGGCAAAAGACGAAAACGTCTGATCGACCAAATTACTGGGGCTGTTGCACCATCCAGCGTATGTATCGAAATTCATCAGTTCTGCAACATTAACAAAGGAGTCTTCAAAATTTGAGCCCTGCACATGATTATTTGCCGACCCAGAAGCCATACCCTCCATTCGACCCCTTGGTAAGAGTGAATGGTCATTACCTTTTCCTGAACTAGAAAATGGGTACTCCATCTAACTAGACTACCAAAACAGCACTATTGATATAGAAAAAATGTCAGAGAATGTCTGTAACACTTGAACTGCAGTCTTCTAGCTTGAACTTTTCTACAGATGCTACACCGCGTAAATGTTCCCACCTTGGTATCATATTCGCCAAGGCTGTTCTTCAGACCTGATATTTCAAACCAGTCACCCCTATCAACTCGACAGTCACTTGCGACCTGCAGCCAACAGAGTTTGGGATTACATTTATTTACCACTAAGCATGTACACATACAAGAATTAAAACAGATTTGAAGCAAACTTCAGAACTTTGGAGATTATGAGGAGGAGTGGAGAAGCTGCAAAGAAAATCAATATAGAGAAAATATGTAAATAAACAGAGACTGAATCTACTGTAATATTAGGAAAAATTACCCATCAGAATACAACAATCGAATTACAATATAAAGATCGATCAGAGATTAATGTTCATATTGCAAGCTACACAATATGATACATGTCACGTAACCTTCCTAATGTGTGCTGCTCTCTAAAAGGAATGTATATGATAAAGCAACTCAACTTTTTGAACCCTGAAGGCAGCCCAAGCACCAAACTACTTGCAAACACCTTGGCTTACATCTTACTGCCACGAGGACATCATTAGCACCTACCCAACAATTGCTCCCACTAAGAGTCAAACCATGACCTTAGCCATGATACCATTATAGGACAAAATGCAAGGTTGTTCTAGAAGTCACTAGGAACTAGTATATCCTAACATGCGTATACGTATGCATATACAGATGCATCCTCTATGCACACAAGCATAATTAAAAGAAAAGGATAAACTAGAAGAAAAGGAAAAATAAATAAAAATAAATACTGTAACTGTATAAGGATGAGATGAACTGTAACTGATGGGACATATTCATGTACAGTTTCTCATTCGGGTGTTTTGCCAAATGAATGAAGAATGCCAATCACCGTGTTCCTTGACTACAAATTAAAATCATTAAGTTTTAGCTAGTTGCATAAATTGATTTATCACTAACCAACACGATTCAAATGTTAAATTTCGATAAAAAAATGATGATTCAAGAAAAAATCAAATCTCATGTGGAACCTGCTTTCAAGCCTTAAGAAATGTCTACATAATCATTAGGCATGTATAATTCGAAGACATACACAAACAAGAAGGCTACTTAAAACTACAATAAAAAGAAATGTCTTCGTAAATATCCCAGGTTTATCAATGACCTCCTGTTTTTGGGCTTCCTATCTCACTATCTTTATTGTTGCACTGACTTGCATGCTTCTGATCATATGGCCTTACTTCATTTCCCTTTCAACGATATATTTTTCCATTTTATGGTCGGAGAAGTTTAGAGCTGCATCATCACTCAAGAAAAATAGAATCCACTTGTCAAAAGCTGGACTATCAAGTAGCAAATGACTATCTAAATATTTGAGCACCTTCCTAATTGCTGATATATAATCATAATTTTATGATTCTTACAACTTCCATATTATTAGATTAATATAATCAAAATCCTACACATAGATTATCTGTATCAAGCCACAGATATTAAACTTGCATTAAAGAAATTAGCACACACACAGAAGTAAATCTTTTTACAAATACAGTGATGAGTTTAATAGTATTATGTTCTTTTATATAAAAACCAAGATAAAAGTGCAAGCTCTTCACAACTTGAAGACCCCCCAAAAAAAATCATCCAGCCACCAATGTTTTCAGATACACTCTCAAATATATACATATCACTAAAATCGAGCTTCTAAAATCTGATATCTAATACCGACCAATGTCGTTCACCATTTCTAAAATGTGAAAACTGAATTTTTGTTGCTATCTCTCATTATCATAGAAATATGCTTCTTATTTAATTTGTCAATAACAAAATTGTAAATAGTTTTTTTTTAAAAAGACCTTTAAAAGATTTAAACCGAATAAAGTAGCTTCAAATCAGATTATGAGAAATAAATACCCTTGATTAGCACAAGCTCCAAACTGTCCAAAACAAAATTCTCTACATCAGATTGTTAGAACCGTCAAATAAATAGTCTAACGTGATTCAATTGATTATGATGCAACTCATATTTTGGCTACCTTTTGAGAGACTAAAATGCAGAGAAATGAAACAATTCTCAAATCTCCAAACCAAATTATCTTTCTCCACACTTGGTCTCTTCAGTCCAAATCGAACTCTCAGTTGTTAAACACGAAAAGGCTGCAAATCAGCTTAACCGCAAGGCAAATAGGCGACACTGCAGCTAATCAAAGTAAAGAGCAGAGATGAGAGGAGGAATTTCAGTTTTCAATTGAAACAAAAACTGTTTCAACTACTTACTGAAGCAAAATTAGATCAATTTCATCAACATATTGACCAAACAACTTCAGTTTCACAATTATTCAGCTATAAAATTCCCCAAAATGGCGAATCCCAGATTGGGGAAGTATACAGATGTCAAATTCACACTAATGCAAGGAAAACGTATAAACTCCAATCTAATGACGCAATATTCGGTAAAGAAACATCGGAGAAACAAGAGAAGAAGAGTACCTATGGAGCTTCAGCGATGAAGTGGAGAGAGAACGGGTATGTGATTTCGTTTTTTTGGTTTTTCTTAACTTTTTTTTTTAAAGAGTTTTTTTTAACTTTGTATGTGATTTTTAGATAGATATATAAACCCACCACCCCCTTTGCCCCCAACCCAGAGTTCCCCCACCTCCCAATTACTAGGAAAATTTGCTCTCAAATTTTATTTTACGGAAATGTCACTTTCCATAGCTTTTTTGAGATTTAACATTTGGATAAAAAGTTGTATTGTGTAGCTTACATCTGATACTTTTTAGTAAAACTAAGTGATACTATTTAACACTTAAATTGTACCGTATAATTAGTGCATGAAAGTATTTTGTCTTTTTTAATTGTCACATAATAAATATTTTGAATTCAAATATGTACTGCTAAATGATATATTCTTATTAACTATTCACAATCTTTTTTGACACTTATCTGCGATTGTTGTTGTGACTCATCTACGATCGCCACCTGGCACCTACAACCTTCGACTATTATCGCAATCCTTATGCGGCTTTAATGACAAACCATTCCATAACTATCCTACGATCACGCAACACTATCACAACCTTTCTTGATCGTGTGACCTCACAATAAAAAAAAATTAAGTATATAGGGACTTAGATACAAATAATTTTGAGTGATATATTTATAAAAAAAAAAATGAAAGGCTTTTCCTCAAAACAAAAAATGGAAAATGGCATATCCCACTTTCCCAATTAATAAAAATATAAATTCAGTTGGCGTTTGGTTAAAAAAAAATTGATGAATATTATAACGGAATGAACAATTGACTAGAATGAGAGAAAATCAATTCACTTTTATTATACTTTGTATCAGATAATGCATAATGAATGACAAGAATTTATATGAAATAATCCCATATATGAGATGTATTTCATTTTATATATTATGATTCATGAATATATGAAGTCACATTTTGAAGGTAAGTATAACCAAAATAATAAATCGAAGTTTTATTTTGTTTTGTTTATGACATTGTCACATAAAAGAGTAATACTTGAATACATACACCGGTCAACATGTGCACAATTTATAATATTATTCAATAGAAATAATTAATAACATTTAATAAAAACAATACATTTTAATAAACATAAGTAATTATACCAATTAAAAATGTACTGATCGAGTAGCACGGTGCAATTAACCCAGCTATAGAAATATTTGTCCCTCGTACAAAAATCCCTCTCAATTAATATTAATAGAAAAAAATGACAGAAAAAATTATAACAAATGTAATACATAAATTTATCATCAATTTCCAACAAAAATTATTTTTAACTATGACAAATATATTAATAACAAATTATATAAATAGTACGTAACTATGCAACAATAATCAAACGTGGATAACTCAAGTAGTTAGAGCTCCACTACCTGAGACTTGAGGTCTTGGATTTGAGACACGGAGGGGGAGAATTTATTCCCTTTTGTAGTGATTTCTCTTGTGGTGGTTGCGATTTCGGTTGTGGTGGTTGCGGTTCCGAGTTACGATTTTGGGTGGTCCCCCTCTTGTGGTGATTGCGGTTCTGGTCTACAGTGATTCCCCTTTTGGTGGTTGTGTTCTGGTTGCAGTTTCGAGTTTCGGTTTAGGGTGGTACCCCTCTTGTGGTGGTTGTGGTTCTAATTTATAGCGAGACGAAACGGTGTTGACACATATCCAGTAGTAGAAAAAACTATTGTAATGATATTGCCATAGAAAGAACTATTATAATTAATTATCTTAGTCAACTATTGTAATTGATTGTTTTAAAAAAAATCTATGCAACAATACATCAACATTCAACAAAACTATTTTCTCAAATCACTGAAATATGTAAGCTTCACTTTTTCGTAAATATATTTTTCCTGAAATTAAATGACCATACATAACATTTGTATTAAATAAAGATGCATTACAATTTCCCTAAAAAATGTTTTATTGATCAATATTGAACTTATTAATCCATAAAATAGTGTGAATTAATTACTTACTACAAAACATGTGTAACAAAACTTTAACCCAAAAAAAAATCATGATTACCTAAAAGTTAAAGTCAATAGATTATTATACATTATAATGGAAGAAGTACATCTGAAGAATTTATTATAGAATTTAAAACTTTAATCCGAAGAATATAAGAATTAATTATAAAAATGGCAATATTTAGATAGGTGAAGGAGGCAAGACGTGTCAAATCTTAAGACACGACTTCATAATTGGAATCTAGCGCATAAGATTCCACGGAATTTTCATTAAACTTAAATTGAATTTTAATATTGATAACTTTAAATAATTTTTTAATATCAGTTGCTCTTTTATGAATTGACAACCTTCCTCACAGCTGTCACCTACACCACCTACAGTCCTCAATATTTTATTCTTTGATTTATCATTTCTTAGTATGGTATTTAATTCATTACGTCACTTTTTCAAGTTATGATTTGACCTCCTAATAATGAGTCTAATTCGATATTACAAGTACTTCATTATATATTTATCTCAGTATTGACAGATCATGAGAACATGTGTTATTACATGTATAAATAGTCTAGTAATTCTAGCTAACAGACAAAATTAATTGCACCATGTAAATATTTTGTCTTTTAAAAAATTATTACTATATATTAAAAACTTCATAAAGTCATATTGTCGGGATCGAAAAAAAATACTACTCTAGAAAGGGTATTTTTAGATAGAGTTCTACATAAAAAAATATTTTTTTTTCTGAAAAAAACAATACATTCAATATAAGATATACTATACTACATGTATGTAAATTTATTAACAAATTCATATATTTAATTAATATGAATTTGACTAAAATAAATACATACACTCTCAAATTATATAAAATACATGTATCAACTAATATGCATGTATCTAGGAACTAAACAATAGTTATTGCTGACATGTGCATAAATGTTTGTACAATACATGTATGTTTTTTCATAAAATAGTACACTTTTTTCTATTTCAAGCAAATTGCATCCAAAGTTGATAAACGAACTCAAATCACTGAAATTGAGATGTGTCTCAATTAACCATAGGTAAATATTTTAGGTCATCTTAATTGTAATGATATTTAAATTTTTATATATAATGTAATTTATTTTTTGTATGGAGACATAAATCATTAAGACTGGATCGGAAAAAAACAAACATGACCTTATTACAATGTTAGATTTATTCCTAAATATAACTAATTCCAAGTTGGGACCGTGATTTTTTATTACTATAGAGAGTTTATTCTTATATAGAGTATTTTTATAGGTAGAGATGTTAAACGGGTTACGGGCTATAGGGCCGACCCGTTTAATCCTGAAAAATACAAGGTTGGAGTTGGCAATTCGGTGGCTTGTTTAAGAGTGGACCAATTTTTGGGGAATGAGTTACACAGATCTATTCGGGGTGAATATTTAAATACAAATTTAATTCATTAATTATTACTAGCATGAATTAATCCTATATTAATTCAAATAATAATTGCAACAACATATCATGCATATAAAAGGCCACGTAAAACCCTCGCGCGGAATCTGCGGGTTTACGTGAACGCATCTCTCGGGATGGCGATGGCTTTGGTCGGACGGACTAACCAAAAGGACTTCCCAAGTATTCCCCTAGCCCTTGCCGACAATCCGGTGGAAGGATACTGTGAACAATTAACAAAAGGAAAAAATAAACTTTGTTGCACCACTTATGTGGATTTGCTAATATTTCCAAAGACATGGAATTGTCTTTGGGAATGAACTAATCATCCCCTATTTATAAGAGGAGGTTGGTCGAAATTTTTAGTGATTTTTCAATGTGGGAAAAGACTTTTCTTTGGTTTGAGAAATCTTGAATATATCTCATATATTCTTTTTTCCATAATTAAAATATTCCACAAAAATTCCACCTCCCTATTTTTAACATTATTTTTTAAAAATTTGATGATGCAAGAATCGAAGATTTGGATCTTCTTGAATTTATGAGATATTCTTGTATATCAAGAAATACATATCTTCCATAATATCTTTTCAAGAAAATCAAGAAAATCTTTCTTGCCCGCTATATTTTTCAAAAAATTAAAATTTACTATATAGATAACCAAGTGGGAGATTTCTTGAATTTAATGAGATAATCTTGTATTCCAAGAATACATATCTTCATTCCATAACAAAATTCAAAATCTTTCTCCTTTTTATCCATAATTTTTAAAATTTTAGAGGAAATATAAGCAACAATATTTATTTTATTTTAATCACCTTTTCGGTTATTGGACTATATGTTGGGGCTACTCGGGGCCTTTTAGGAGAATTAAGATTGGACCTTCTAATGGATCTTGAATATCTAATATTGAGCCACAATATAATTCAAGTCCATAAATATTAATTAATCCCACTACATAATTAATATTGCACTATCCATCTTAACCCATATTACGATCGATATGGCTCCGGTCATTATTTCCCGTGTTTAAGATTATCTAGTCCATTAATTAATTCAAGCCCTTGAAATAACTTTCCGTTAATTAATATCTTTTGTCTTGGTTAGAAGCGGTTCAACATTATTATCCATAATAATTCCAACTTGCAAGATTTGGTATGATAAAACTTATGAACCTCCCAAGGGCAAATCAAAAGCGTCTTTGCAATTCGATTCTTCGTATTAAATCTTAGCAATCACGTGTGACCGGTAATATTGTCCAAGATAAAAAGTATTGAATCTCTCTCCCGATTAGCTACCTATGATAAGTCAAAGCAATAGTTATCAATCCCAATGATCTATTTAAGGGATGAAGGTTAAAAACAACGAACCGATTAGGTCTAATTCTTCCTTGTTCGATTCAAGAATTTATCCTCACTGTAGGTCCTATTCAAATAAGATCATCACTACTGTAATCTCTCTCTTGGTCAAACCAATCCGGAACCTCCTTTACACCTCAACCTTCGCGATGGTTGTTCATTTTCATCTTGAGTGCGTGAATGGCGTACTTTTTAGTTACAAGGACCGTTAATTTAATCTTCGTGATCCGGTATCACTAAATTAACTCTGATGTAACACACGGTGTTATTGAACAGTTATGCGAAGAAATATATATAACATTCAATCATATTTAAAGCATCGATGATAAACAATTTATTTTCAATAAATAAGTCCGAAAATTTCTTCGATTATACAAAGTAAAAAACGCCACTTTTCATTATAATCCCAACAATCTCCCACTTATACTCAAAGTCTTTTAAGTATACTACAACACGTCTCGAGTAGTCCGTGACATCTAATGTCACCTACGAACCTAATAATTTCTCCCACTTATACTTTCAAAAATTGACAGCGGTCTTGACACCCATTCCTTCCACATGTCTCGAATGTATTCAGAGCCGGACACTTTGTGAATGGATCTCTCCTAGGCTCGCCCTCGTATCTTTGCCACATCTATATCTCCTCTCTTAACGATTTCTCGTATAAGATGTCTTTCCTTTAATGTGTTTGTTTGACTCGTGGACTCTTGGTTGTCTTGAATTTGCAACTGCCCCTAGCAGATATTGCTAGACAATTCAGAACACCATCCAAGCGACAGAGGCAACATGAGGTTGAAGATGAAAGGATTTTGGTGTAATTGAATTTTGCAAATTTTTTACAGCACCAATTTTTTTTTCTCGAAGATGAATATTAAATTTTTTATTTTGCATTTTAATTATTTTATTTGTACATTTTTTTTCATTCTTTTAATTTAAATTTTATTTTAATTCATTTTAAAAAAAATTATTCTAAATTTTTTATTATTATATTTTTTTAAGTTTTATAACTTTTAATACTTTAAAAAATATAACTTATATTTTTATATTTAAATGTATTTAAAATTTATTTATAGTATATATAATATTACTATTTATTTATTTATTTATTATGTTAATAAGTATTTATTGACGTGGATGCTTACCGGGCTGATGATGGTGCATTTTTTGTACACATCAACTTTCGGGCAAGGGGGCAAACTGTTCGAAGTTGAAATTGCAAAAAATAGTAAAAGTGATGATTTGTTTGCCAAAATTCAAAAGTTTAGATTAAATTGTAATTTGTGAAAAGTTGGTAATTTTATTCGCAATTAAGCCATATAATATTAAATGGTTGAGATGTAATATGAAAAGTAAAAATGTAGAGAGAGATAGAAAGAAAGTGTAGAGAGATGGAGAGAAAAGATGGGGACACATTTACCATTAAAGGAAATGGGAACCTTAGGGTGATAAAAAATGAAAAAATTTAAATTTTTATGTAGGACGGAGGGAGTATATATTTATGTTGGTTTATTAAATTAATAAGGTAAAAATTAAATATATAAATAAAATAATAATAATAAATGTATATAAATAATAAATTGTCTATCAAAGTTTTATTACTTCATAACAAATTGTAGTATTTACGTCATGTACATTTTAATAGCTAATATTTTTAATTAACTAAATTAATATATCAATCATTTATAACCCAAATATATAGAACATAAAAAATGAAAAATAAAACGGTGTAGTCCGCCCGTTTAGCTTGAGGCTTGCTAAGGTTAGGGTTAGATTACAATTCTTAAAGGTCAGTTTAAAAGTGAACCGCTAAGGTCCTAACCCGTTTAAGCCCGTGGCCTTGTAGGACTGACCCTAATGGGTTAGGGCTGACCTGTTTAACATCTCTATTTATAGGGGCTTTTACTGTATTTATGTTATTTAAAAATATATTACTATTTATTATTTTACTAGAACATATATACTCCTATTGCTTATTTTACTAAAAGTTATAATTGTGCACCAATATATCATACAATTAGTGCAAAAAAAGTTATAATTGTGCACCAATAATATACGAAACAATTAGTGCACATCACGAGTGTCGTTCATTCAACTAAACAAACACACATATGTTGCTTGACTAGACAATATATAAATGAATTGAGAAGTAGGTTACATAATGAATTCACGAAATTTAGGGTTAAGAGCTGAAACGTACTGTGCCTACATAAATTTTATTTGATTAATTGATTCTTTATCGAATTTTGTATTTGATTTGATTAATAAAATTAGAATGTTGAGTTCAAAAAGGAGGGGAAAAAAATAGAATGTGAAAATCTTTAAGTTCTCACTACTCATTCATTACTTTAATTTCTTTTCACTAAACTATATATTTTTAATTATTTGCTCGGTCAAAATTCGTTTGTAATCTAGTACAATCACATATCAATTAACTTGACTAAGAGAGAACGTAAAGAAAAAAAAATCGAACTACATCAAGATATTTTACCAATTAAAAAATTAAATAAATGTTTGTACGTATGAGAGAACGTAAGATGGATTATAAAACATACACAGAGTTTGGATTTGTTAATTTCTTTATAATAAATTATGGGTGGGTTTTGTATGAGATGAGTTAGACATATCATAATTTGATAATGTTTCATATAAAAAGAGATATAATTTGTGCTAGTGTGAGAACTGTCTCACGCAATGTTTTGCCATAAATTATGTAATTACTTTTGACCTTTTCATAAAATATTATTCGATGAGAAGTATCTTAAATTTTATGACGTGGATTGTAATCAACTATTTGGACAATCGTTGTTTGATTAATACAAGGTTTAACTTTGTGTGGAGTGAGAGGTGATTAGCCTTATTAACAAGGACAAAACATAGCAATCTATGTCCAAAAAGCGAAGTGGAAAATGATGGGAGTTTTCACAATTTCACTTTCAACTATTACAAAGTTTAATTGTGGAAGGAACCACCAATATTGACCTTTGTGGAATTTGCCCAAATTTCAATAATCAACTTCTATGCAAACACGCATGTTTCATTAATACAATCATTATTAATAGGGACAAATTCATAATTTCGTTCAAAATGGCGGAAGGAAGTAAGGGTCCCAAATAGGGCAAAATAATAAAATTTTACAATTTTAAATTATAAATATAAAAATTTATACATATATAGTACAAAATTTTTAAATCCCAATGAGGATGACGTCACCCAGCGTCCCCCAAATCCATCCTTGATTATTAAATTATGTTGCATTTTTCAGAAAATAATTAACTAATTATTTTTGTTAATTCTTTACGTAAAATGCTTGTTTTCAATAAACAATACTCCCTTCAATTCTTTTTCAATATTGTTTTAATCTTTTAAATTTTTTTATAATAAATGTCATTCTGAGCACTTTCTTTTACCCATTATCTCATATGTACTCATGACATATTATTTAAATTTTTAATTTTTCCTATTTATGTGTTATGTGAATAATTTTTCATTCAATGCTAATTATTTTTAAGAATATTTAATTATTATTAATTAATTTTAGAATAAAAAATATACTTAATATATCTAAAAATAATTTGAATAACATCTAAAAAGAATAAGAGAGGTAAAATTTTTGACCTTATACGAATGTTTAGAACATAAATTTTTAATGGGAATACAATATATTATACATAATAATTTCATCCCAACTTGCACCATTTTATTTTGATCTTTGCTCTATGTTCGATTTACGAACATTTTTATCTGTAAATCTCGATCGAACTTGTGGAGACATCAAATTCTCAGTCACAAGTGTTTGCAATCATTGGAGACATTTTGCAATTTTCATGACTTGATATATTAGCTTAATTTTTCCAATTCACACGTGACTCCACCTAGCTCTCTATTTCCTGCATTAATACAAGATTAACACACAAATTAGCTTTTCAAATAAAATTATATCATAAACGTCTTAAACTATATATTAACACACAAATCCTTTAAAATCATTTTCTACACACACATACACTACAAAAAAGACGCGTTTTAGAGACGGAATTTGAGAGTTGCGACGGTTTTGAGACGAATTTGAGACGGAAACAGTCAAACGGTCAAAATTGACCAAATTTGCGAAGGTTTTTATTTCCGTCTCAAATTGCGACGGTTTTGAGACGGAAATTTGACCAAGCGTAAAAAGCCGTCGTTTTGATTCTTAATTGAGACGGAAACCGTCTCAAACTTACCGGGTCAATTTGAAACGGATTTGAGACGGTTTTTCCGTCTCAAATTTGAAATCGATTTAGAGACGGTAAAACCGTCTCAAATTTTATAAATAAAAAAAATTTAAATTTAAATTGAAAATTAATTTGAAATTTTGAGGTAAGATAATTAGAAATACAAATTTAAAATAATATAACATAATTTAATTAAAATTTATAAATAGTAAAAAATAATTATAATTTTAATATGTATTTAAGGTTATATAAATAAAAAAATTATTTTAAATTGAAAGATAATTTGAAATTTTGAGGTAACGTAATTAGAAATACAAATTTTAAAATAATATAACATAATTTAATTAGAATTTATAAATAATAATAAAATAATTATAATTTTTAAAGGTTAAATAAATAAAAAAATTTAATTTAAATTGGAATATAATTTAAATTTTTGAGGTAAAATAATTAGAAATACAAATTTCAAAATAATATAACATAATTTAATTAGAATTTATAAATATAAAAAATTAATTATAATTTTAAACTATAATATTTAAAGGTTATATAAATAAAAAAAATAGTTTAAATTGGAAGATAATTTGAAATTTTGAGGTAACTTAATTAGAAATACATATTTTAAAATAATATAACATAATTTAATTAGAATTTATAAATAATAAAAAAAAATTAAAGGTTAAATAAATAAATAAAATTAATTTAAATTGGAATATAATTTAAAAGTTTGAGGTAAAATAATTAGAAATACAAATTTTAAAATAATATAACATAATTTAATTAGAATTTATAAATAATAAAAAATTAATTATAATTTTAGACTATAATATTTAAAGGTTATATAAATAAAAAAAATTAGTTTAAATTGGAAGATAATTTGAAATTTGAGGTAACTTAATTAGAAATACAAATTTTAAAATAATATAACATAATTTAATTAGAATTTATAAATAATAAAAAATAATAATTATAATTTTAAAAGGTTTGAAATTAATCAATTAAATTACATATATGGAAAAAATTGATTCAATTTTTTATTTTTTTTAAAATAATTTAATTTGTGTACATATATAATTAATGTTGTAAAATAAACGAATAAAGTCAAGTTTCCAAGTGGTTGAGCGCCTGCCCCGGCGCCCAACCGATGAGGGTTCGATCCCTCTCGGGAGCGAAATTCGTTATATATTATGTGAGCCTTCACAAGGCTTATGTATAAAGGGGTTCAGTGTTAATGCTAAATGGTTTGTTGCTCGTGTGGTTCGACGCCCGCTTAGGCGCTCTAGTGGTGCGGCTTAGGTGCGGATTTGAGACGGAAAATCCGTCTCAAATTTGACTTTTTTTTTCTTCAGAAATTCAGATTTTGAGACGGAATTTCAGTCTCAAATCCGTCTCAAATTTGACCCGAATTGGACTGAACCCGGGTCAATTTTCGACGGTTTAAACTGTCTCAAATTTGAGACGGTTTGAACCGTCTCAGATTTGAGACGGAATTTCAAAAAACCGTCTCTAAATTTGAGACACCTGATTTAGAGACGGAAAAAAAACCGTCGCAAAACCGTCTCAACAAGGATTTTGAGACGGTTTTTCCATCTCTAAAACCGTCTCTAAAACGCATTTTTTTTGTAGTGATATATACACATGCTTTGATAATAAATGTTTAAATGTAAATATTCGCCTTAAAAAATCATTTTGGCTCCTCAAATTATATATTTACAGGAAATAACCATTGAGATCAATTTATGGGCCGGCTACAATCTTTTAAAAAATCGCCATAATATGGGTATAATTTGTGACCGTGGCTTATATATTTAAAAATTAAAAGTTATTATTAAAAATATATATATATTTAATTTCATATCTATTTATAAGTCCCGACTTTTAAATGAGATGGAATCTTTTTATGATATCAGAGTTAAAAGGTTAACAAATTAATTCATGCCTATTATTTCAGTTATTTCAATTTGCATGTTATTGTTTTTGTATTACATTTGCTTAAATATTTTGTTTTTTTACTTTATTCTAATTCCTTAACATTTATTTTTATATATTTCCTCCGTTCCAAAATTGTTGGCACATTTGTCAATAAGGTCCGTCCCAAATTCATTAGCACATTTAAAAAAAAAAGAAAATAAGACAACTACATCACTTTAAACTCTACCCTCAAAACATCTAAACAAAATTACACACAATGTCATTATTTTTCCACACTAAAGTTAACTTTATTCTCTTTTATTTACATGTCATTACTTACCATTTAACCTCCACAAAAAAAAACTTATATTAATAAACAATTCTCACATTAAACTACAAATAAATTACCTAACACTCCCCCCTCACTAATGAGCGAAATTCTCTCTTACTCCATCATTGAGACGAGACACATTGAATGAACAATTAATATGAGTTGAATTCTTTTACTTCATTATTGGGAGGAGACTCATCGAATAAAATTAATATGAGTGAAGTTGTTTTCAATTAGAATCGAACTTAGAATATGTGCGTGAACCTGAGGCTCTGATACCATTAAATTTTTTTGTCTCATTTAAAAATTTAAATTTATAAAAAAGTTTTAAATTAATTTATTTATTTAATTTTTCAAACGAATCAATTATCAATATCGCGTGATATGAGATGGAGACGTTGTGTACATAAAAATTGTACCGGATTGCAAGATAGAACATATTCATTGAACTTAGTAAACGGAAAGTATGAGTCGATGATGATGCAATTTGATTTGGTATTAAAAATGGTGTGGTTTTCAGAGCTAAACTTATTTTGATTTTCCCAAGGCCATTTACCGGCTTTCGAAATTCGAAATATGTCGCATTTTCCCTTTTTAGCATCTTCTTCAATCTTCCAAGGTTTTTTTTAAAGTGGTTTTCAGTCTTATCCCATTTTCCAAATTTAGCAATAATTCCGGTTGAAACTTGTTGTAAGTTAAGGCACAAAATACGAGGTTGAGGGTGTTGTCTGTCAAATAGTATTGAGTATGTTTGTTTTGAGCCTGAGGTGAATGTGATAAATTTGAATGGAGAGAAGTGGATTGAGAAAATACTGTGAATAATAATCTCTTATTTATTTTGGGTTGGATGTAATAGGGATGAATAGAATTTTATATCAAATCAATACCTTTTAATTATGATGATGTATTATTCTATTAATATTAGTTAATGTGATAATGATTGTATGAAAGAAAAGTGTAAGAAAAGTATGAGATATAATGAATTGTTGTAAGAAAAGTATGAGAAAAATGAGTTAATGTAAGAAAAATAGTGATGTGATAGTTTTAGGGTATATATGTATAATAGAGGTGGATATATATTTGGATGGAGGATGGGATGTGAAAATCCGAAAAGTCGACGGGACGGGGGAAGACCCATCCCCCATCCGGACCTCCCCCGCTGAAAACAAACACGACCATAACGTTTGCTTACATTCAGTAACGGGGATGCTGAATACAAAATTAATCAACGAAAGATTTTGGTAGGCTGCGTTTGTTTTGGAACTTACATGGATGAATTTAGGACTTTGCGCTCCCCGTCTCATACGAGTTTGAAATTTAGAGTCTGATTTTCAAATCCCACATTCCATCTACAACTACAAATACCTATAAAATATATTATTATTCTTCTCATTACATCACACTTTATACACTTTATTACTCTTCTCAATATAATATAATAATATAATATCAATCATTATTAAATATTAATTTGACATAAAGTTAAATCTAACCATACTCAAATCTCAAAACAAACACATATATTTTCTATTCATCAAGGATTCTAAATTCCTGAATTTTAAAATTTTGACCTGCTCTGCACACTTAAATCTCAAAACAGACACAGCGGTAGTGTTTTGAAACTGTAGACATTTTTTTTTTGTTGAACTTGAGTCGTACCCACTTTTGAAAAAAGTGTTTCTTGTGATTCAAAGCATGCTCTTTGTTTGCAATCACACTCTTATGATAAAATCACTTTTATTTTTAAAAAGTTGGGTTAAACCTATTTTTTAAACAAGTATTTCTGCACCTATTTTAGTGTGTGTTTACTACCTCTAAAAAATTATTCTGCACTATTTTATTACTATATGGAGATAATATCACTTTTAAAAAATTGTATTTTTTATTTTCAATAATAATATTATTTTTATAAAATATAATAAGAATATAATAATTCTCAAAATTGTAAATAATCATATTATTATTTAACATTAATAAAAATATTTAACAACAAAATATATAAATATAATTTTTATTTAACATATACTCCATTTTTATATCATATATAATAAAAATAATAAGATCAACAATAATATTATTCTATTTCTTACCAATACCAATCATGAGAATGATTATTCATATGTTATTCTATTCATAAACTCATTTCATTCCGTCATAATTCCATTCAATCATATAAATCATGCTCTATAGGATATAATAGTTTTATTTATAGAAAGTTGAGTTAAACCTACTTTTCAAAAAAGTGTTTATATACTATTTTAGTGTGCGTTTATAATTTCTAAAAAATTGAGACGGGAAGAGAGGAGCGACGCAAGGCAAAAAGAAGAGATCACAGGGAGGAATTGCGACCATCGAAATTTCTTTAGTGATGGTAGTGGTTGCGAGAGTGGGAGAGAAGCAGGAGAAATAGGAAGAAATTAAAGGGGATGTGAGAGAAGTCGATTTAATGGGTTTAGTGTATAATTGATAATTTGAGGTAAATATATATGCACTAATGTTTTAAATAGTTGTGATGAGTGTATGAATCACAAAAGTGTATTTAGAGTGTATTTTCAAACTTCAAAAATAACTTTCAAAATGTAATTTTTGAATAAAAGCGATTCTGCAAATTATTTTTAGAGTTTAAAAACACACCTAGACCTAGTAAGTGATAAAAATGTGTGTGCAAAGCACGATTAATCTACGCTTGATAATCAAACATCACTACCAAAAATTCATTATCTTATATTAATCAAACATCACTATAAGAAAATGAAGAATTGCTTACAAAATTTTTCAAATGACTACAACTTATATATGTGTAATTTCCGTAGACAAATTTACTTACACAAATAATTTTATAGGTAATTTACATTTTTGTAGACAATTATATTTGTAGTTTAAAAATAACTTATATAATTAAAAAAATTTGTAGACAAGCCTTATTATCAAACATATACTATATAACTTAAAGAGTGGGTCTCATATATGTGTCTTCAGATGCAACGTGCACTTATAATGCATTTTAAAATCATGCAACTTGTTATGCTGAAAGATGCAACTTATTTATATTGAACCATATAATTATTAATATGAAAAAAAAATAATTACACAGTTTAATATAAACAAATTATATCTTTCAATGCAATAAGTTACAAGTTTTCAAAACACAATATGAATGCATGATGAAACCTGAATGCATTCAAAATTTAAGTCTAACTTAAAATATTTGATTTACTAGATCACTTAGCCCATCATCAACTCAATGCCGTGAGTTGTAGTTGGAAATAGAGTTAAAAAGATGATTGCGAATCTCAACATAATCCTCAAAGGTATGTTCTTTCATAAGGTTGCAATAAATTAAAAAGTCTTTATTTATTTAATTAATTACTCATTTGTATTTTTGGGAAGGCTAAATTAAGTCATATTGTGCTTCCCCATTAACAACGTCTAAAGGATCATCATGTGAGGTGAATCTCTAGTAATATTATTTTAATCGGATAGATTCCAACTTAGAATGTAAATCGTAGACGATTAAGATGGTTAAGATACTTAAGACTTTCAAAAATATATTTATATTGTTGGATTATGTAACGATAAGGCTGTCAGTTTTAAAAAATAATTATTATAGTCATGAATATAAAGAAGATTTTTCAATCAATTGTCTTACACATACAAGAACCAAAATTCTTGATTGAAAGTTAACTTCAAAAAATATATTTGCTTGCAATTACAATCAAAATAAAATTTTCAAATAAATAATTAAATAAAAAGTTTCCGAACCTCAATCTCGAGTGAAAAAGAGACCAGGTCCTAAAGTGATTATATGATTATCAGATAAATGATAATTATTTATGGTGGCACCGACTTAAAATTATATGTGAATCACGAAAATTTACAATGAACTCGACAATATTAAAATTTAAAGATAAAAAAATTTTGTATATAAAATAATATTTTTTTAAAGATAATCCGGAAATCATAATTCATGAGATCAAACGATTTTGATTAACATTCTTGTAAATCAGATCTATACATGAACCCTATCATTGTTATGTATAATAATTACAATATTATGCATTAAAATTTTCAAATATTTTAAAATATAAAAATATATTTTAAACAATAAGATTTTTTGTGTAAATAAAGATAATTTTTACATAATAAATATCTTAAAAAAAACGAGTTCAAGTTGCACAAATTTTTATCAACAATTTTTGATACGTTATTATTTTCTAGTTAAATTTTATAGGAGAACTGCTTCACTCACGCGGATGATTAAAATTCATCAAATAAGTAAAAAAGTAGATCTTTTGTGTACCCGAATTCACGATGAATTATATCACTATTATGTATAGATATTATTATTGTTATATTATGTATTATTATTGTTTAAAAATAAAAAATATTTTTATATTAACGTTTATATATAACTGTGATGGCATAAAAGTGATATTTGAAAAAACAAAGTTCACCGCAAATTCGATTTCACATAAATTTTTGTCATAACCAAGAGAAAAAGACAAAAAAACATATAGGCGCGATTAATGCTATGAACCCGGGTCAAACATAACCCATATATATATATTACAAATGGGTCATATACATAGAAAAGTGGGGCCCAGTTTGAACACAAGGTTGAGCTTAAACAAATACGTCTGCTTGTTGTCCCGTGACACCACAACAGACCCATCCACACTGCGCCTTCTATTTCTCCGGTTCGACTAAGAATTCTCTACTGTTTTCTACCATCTTATTCTTCTCAATTTAAATTAGAAAATAGTACTCTTCAACCAAAAGGAAAAAACAAAAACCAGTATCTTGTTTATTAGTATAAAACAAATGAACTAAAGAGAACATAACAAATGAAGTATCACCAATACACATAAAAATAATTACTGTTATTCAGAAAAACTATCACTATTACTCGAGAAAACTATCATTTGTCACTATACGATATATCTTAAGTATCACCCGTTCTGTACATAAACTATCAACAATATATATATAAAACTATCATTCTTTCGGAAAAACTATCATCACATTACTCGGAAAAACTATTCTTATTCTTTCGGAAAAACTATCATCATTCTTAAAAAAAACTATCACTGTTATAAAAAAAACTATCACTGATACTGATACCAAGGTCGCCAAGCGCTACATTGACCAGTGCTTTGTCTTCAAGTTGCTTAATCTCTTTGAATCCGAGGATCCCAGAGAGAAAGAAGGAGTATTTGAAGACTATTCTGCATAGGATATACAGCAAGTTCATGGTCCACACTCCACAGGCCCTACATTCGCAAGACCATAAACAATATCTTCTACATGTTCTTATACGAAACTCCGCAGAGACACAATGAGATTGGGGAGCTTTTGGATACATTAGAGAGTATAATCAAGATCAATGGTGCGCAGCAACGTGATGTGATGACGCGACGCAACAGCGTGAATCTGAGAATGAAATGAGAGTTATCGCTTGGCGTGTGAATGGGGCGAAAATTGAGGTGAATGGATTGGGGCGAAAATTCAGGTCAACCCATCCCTCAATGAATCATATTAAATTAGAGTTTATTTTGTGAACTAGAGTGTTACTCGAGAAAAAAGAAAAAAAAAGGTAGAACCAATTACAAATGGTTAAATAGTTAAAAATATACATTAATTTATAGAAAACCCTTTATTTATGATGATGCCCATCGACCATCGTGTAGATTTCTCATTTAACTATCTTTTGTTTGGGGAAGATTTTAACTTTAAATCCACCTAAGACAAATTCAAGTGCTAATAAAACTAGTGTAATAAAATTGATTATTGGACCAAACATCAGGGATACTCATAACCTCCTCTCTTTTTCTGTTTTTCCTAATAATTTTTCAAGTAGTTTGATAATAATAATTAAAGAAAAAGTGTTTTTTTTTATCTCATAACTTATCTATTGTTAATTTTTCGTTATAAAAATTTAACTGTCCAATTTTGATTACTTAACTAAATTAATTGTCAAAAATTTGGTCCCAATTTTCGTCAAAAGATCGCGAACAACGTCTTTTAAGTCATGTGTTAGTTACTTCCCGATAAAATTTGAGGGGGTTTTTGATACCGTCTCAGACGTGGACTCTGGCATTCTTTTTCTTTTAGTTTTTTTTTTTCGTTTTTTAATCAATTAAATTACACGTGTTAATAGCTCAATAAATTAAATCAAAACTCAAATTTAAATTTCAACGGCATTGGACTTCCGTATGACCGAAAATGAACATTTTCACGATTTTTTTGTGAAAATTGGACAATCAATTTAATTATAAAATTAAAATTAAACATTTAAATTTTTTAGGATGAAAAATGGACAGTAGATAAGTTATGGTAAAAAAAAACTTTTTTCTCATAATAATTAAAACATTTAGCTAGATAGTTTTTTCTTGGAAAACCTTAGCGTAGAGTGAGTTCGATTAAGAGGTATATGACTAATCCGAAAAAAGAAAAAAAGAGTTCATGTCTCAATTCTCATGTAGTAATGTGAGATGTATTGGACTTAAAAGTTGTGTGTAGCTGTGTAGGTTGGTCGTGGGCTCTAACCTCTATAGATATTTTACGCCCATTTATATTAACACAATATGGGCTTCTGAAATTAGTACTGAAGTTTATGTCAAAAAAATAAATAAATTAGTAAGCAACACTATATAGTATATTTTAAACTGAAAAGTTGGAATATAAATTATGAGAAATAGTTGCATGTCCCTATTAACATTAACAAATTGATTAGATAGCCTTTGTTTCATAAAAATATTATTTATGTGCAAATATTTAGCATTTTGTTAAGGCGAGCAAAACAAAGGCGGTAAAAATTGAAGAAAATACGAAATTGGAGTTCCATTTCAATATTAAAATTGTGCTTAAATCATAAATATATCAAAAATATAATTATGTTTTATACGAATTTATGTGATGTATATCAGTTCTTTTGTTTGTTGCAAATAAGAAGAGAAAATATAATTTTAGTCATGTAATTTTGGACGATTTCATTTTTAATTTTGTAACTTTTTATTTTTTCAATTTAATCCTAAATTTGTCAATTTCAATCATTTTTTTGTCGGAAATTTTAAAATCTCGTTGACATCTAGCCGGAATAAGTATGTGCATCTCACGTGAAACCTCAAAATTGTCTTTTTTTTATTAGTTGATAGTCCATTTGTGTAGGTCACTGAAAAATTAAAAAAATCTCAACTTTGAAGTGTCACGTAAGAAGCAAATGCTTATTTCAGCGAGCTTTCAATGAGATTTAAATCGTCTAAAATTAGAGGACTAAAACATTTTCTCCCCAAAACCCAAAAGGGAAATAGAAAAGAACATAAATAAAGTTTTAAACAGAGGTTTATAACATCATCGATTTTTCTCCCCTACATTTTCGGTTTTCCCCTTCTTTTACCCAATTCTGAATTTTCTTTCCAACTCGCAGATTTCGGATTACAGTTTGCTCTGAAATCAAATCAAGCTTAAGCTTTTGAACGAATCGGGTATCAGAATTTCGCAGTCGCAGCTATGCTGTTTTAGGTTTGCTGCCTTTTTCTTTACGCCCTCTATCTGTTTGATGAATTGCTCCAACCATATGATTGTGCTTACTTGCGTGCTCTGTATTTCCATTTTCGATTTATGACGCACTGAGGACTTTCTTATATATATACTTCGTGAATTTGGGCCAGAAATGTTACGTCGAGTTTCAGTTTTGAAAGGAACTCAGAGATTCTTGAGAAATGATTATTTTCTACCATTTATGAACTATCATCAACTAGATGAATGCGTAAATGTTCGCGGTTGCTTTACGCTTTCATTCATCAATACTCATTTTCTCAGTAGTAGAGCTTCGAGTTCATCTGTTGAATATTTGCTTCCCACAAACTCATTGCTTTTAGGAAGAAATTATAAGCCTTTTTGCACTTTAGAATCGGAGAAAAATTCTGATATTAGTGGGAATGATGATAATGTGGATAAAGTTTATAGAACAGTGTTGGATTACTCGAATCCAGTATAAAATGGAGGATGCTGCTCTCGATAAACTAGGGCGTCAAATTGACTACGCCATTGGTGGTAGAGGTTTTGCAGAGGCTTCATTTTTGAGGAGAAATTAGCGTTTCGATTCTTTACGTGGGTGGGACACCAAGAACATTATGATCACGAGGCTGAATCGTATAACAAGATGATTGACATTCTGTCTAGTAAAAGTACAAAGTGAAGCAGTTTCTGTAGATTGCCTGTGATCTTCTGGATTACATGAAAACGAAGCAACAAGAAAACCGTCCCCATTGAGGTGTTGATAACCGTTTTTGAGGAAGTACACGAAAACACTTGACGCACCTTCAAAAAATCGCGAAAAAGAAGAAGATAAGAGGAAGACACAGCCAGAGATAAACGCGTTTAATCTGCTGTTAGATGCTCTGTGCAAGTGTAGCCTTGTTGAGGAAGGAGAGATGATGCTTAAGAGGGTGAAAAGCAAGATCAAACCGAATGCTGACACTTATAACATTCTGTTTTTCGGGTGGTGCAGGGTGAGAAACCCACGTAGAGGTATGCAAGTTCTTGAAGAAATGATTGGGGTGGGCCACGCCCCCGATTATTTCACCTACAACACTGCCATTGATACGTTCTGCAAAGCAGGAATGGTAGGAGAAGCTTCAGAGCTTCTGGAGTTCATGAAAAAATCGGCTCAACTCTGTCTTCTCCAACTGCAAAAACTTACGCAATTATGATGGTAGCTTTAATCCAGAATGATAAAATGGAGGAATGCTTTAAAGTGTTATCAGATATGATAAACAGTGGGTGCCTCCCCGATGTATCCACGTACAAAGAAGTGATTGATGGCATGTGTTCGTCTGGACAGATTGAAGCGGCTTATAAGTTCTTGGAAGAGATGGGACGAACGAGCTACCCTCCTGATATTGTGACGTACAATTGTTTTCTCAAGGTCTTGTGTGACAATAAGAACAGCATAGAAGCGGTTACACTTTACAGGAAAATGATCGAGGGGGTTGCACCCCAGCGTGCAAACGTGCAATATCCTTATTGAAATGTTTTTCAGGATGGGCGATTGTGATGGCGCGTTTGAGACTTGGGGCACGAGATGGATAAGAGGGTTGTGCTTTCGTGATGGGATACTTATTATGTTATGATAGATGGTCTGTTTGGATGTGGTAATGCTAAGGATGCAAGTGTTCTTCTGGATGAAGTTATAGATAAGAGGATGAATTTGCCGTATAAGAAATTGACACCTTTCTGATGAAGCTTTCGGAAGTTGGTGATCTTCGATCAATCCATAGGCTGTCGGAGCACATGCGGAGGTTCTATAATCCTGCTATGGCGCGTCGTTTTGCAGTGAATCAGAAGCGGAGAAGTAAAGGCTTGAGAGATGAGTGAATTGGGTTATCAAAATGGTAGGGGCTGGAGATCGTCAGTACTGCCGTTAAGATAGATTTCATTGCTGCTTTCGTCAATTCCAAATTATAGGTCTATTTTCTTATTAAAAGCATTAATTGTTCTTCAGTTGATCAAAATATCCCTATTTTACAATAAGGGGAGTACTGTTTAAACTTTAACAAAATTTCAGTGAACATTTATTTTTTTTGTCAGATTTGTGTAAGAGTAAATGAGAAGAATGTTTGAAACTTTATATTTCCTATAAATTTTAATATGCCTTCTTAATCTATGTAAAAATTTGTCAAAGTCTATCTCAGTGGCATGAAGAGAGTATATAAACCATGTCCATGTATTTGAATTTCTTCCTCTCAATTTACTCCTGCCCCTATACGAAGCTGATGATTCTTGTTTCAAAGTTTATAAACTTCTCTGTAAGCGTGCCTGCATATAAAGAGTGGGTCTCATATGCATCCAGCTGCATTACACTCATATTGCATTTTAAAAACATGCAATTTATTACATTAAAAGATGCAATTTATAATGCACCGTACATTCATAGTGAATTTTAATAATTTTACAAGTAGGTAGGAATATTTGCTCAAATTGAGTTCAAGCAATAGTAGATCAGTGCAATTTTGTCATCGACATATGACAGAAAAGGTGAAAACGTTGGAAACAAACATTCAGTGAATGAATTAATTAAATGTTGATAAAATTGCAGTGAATTTAAAGCAACAAAAAACACCTAAAGAAATTATGCAAAATCAAAAAATTATGTCATATTGAGTTAACGAACCCATCATAGATGTTGGTGAATTTTGAGGCACCTGGATCAACACCGTCGAAAAGCTCCTGGACTCCAAACCCCTTCCAGAATGTCATAAAGTTCCACCCGATTCCAGCTTCCAAAATAAATCCCCAATCACATCGTGGACCAAATTGCGCAAACACATGGAACGCCAGTTCCTGCCTTTCAATTACACGACCGTTATATATCAAGAATTGCACAATTTACGACAGGGGTCGCATTAGGTCTCCGCCGGGTACTTATTATTCGCTCCCATGGGAGACCCAACCTGACCTTGACCTTGTGACCAATTAACCGATTTGCAAGATTTATTTTCGTAATGAAATTAATTCTATATGTCCTAAAAATCGTTTTTTTTTCTAAATTTTTTTAAAATTCTTTATTTCAGTTATCTTATTTAATGATTCAATTATATTTTAATATAATAATTTATATTTTTTATTTATAAATTTAAATTAAATTATATTGTATTAAAATTGTATTTTTTTTACTTATTTTAATAAAATTAATTCTATATATCCTAAAAAAATCATTTTTTTTCAATTTTTTTAAAATTCTTTATTTCAATTATCTTATTCATTTTTTTTTAAATTCTTTATTTCAATTATCTCATTTAATGCTTCAATTACATTTTAATATAACAATTTATTTTTTTATTTACAAATTATGAATAAATGATTATAGTTTTTTTAAAATTGTATTTTTTTGGATAATTACCAAAAATAAATTATGTTAAGCAATGTCAAATATTTTTTATCTCCCAGAGGCGAACACTTGACCTATAAATTTGAAAGGATCAATCTGGTTTCAAGCACTTATTTTTTTTGCTTTTACTTAATGAAATTAATTCTATATGTCCTAAAAATCATTTTTTTTAAAAATTCTTTATTTCAATTATCTAATTTAATGATTTAACCACATTTTAATATAATAATATAAACAAGTACTACTTTTCTATTTAAACAAGTAATACTTTTCACTTAACAAGTAATACTTTTCTATTTAAATAAGTACTACTTTTATATTTAAACAAGTACTACTTTCCTATTTAAACAAGTGCTACTTTTCTATTTAAACAAGTACTACTTTTCTATTTAAACAAGCAATACTTTGCATTTAACAAGTAATACTTTTCATTTAACAAGTAATACTTTTCATTTAAACAAGTACTACTTTTCTATTTAAACAAGTAATACTTTTCATTTAACAAGTAATACTTTTCATTTAAACAAGTACTACTTTCTATTTAAACAACTAATACTTTCTATTTAAACAAGTAATACTTTCTATTTAAACAAGTAATACTTTCTATTTAAATAAGTACTAATTTTCATTTAAACAAGTAATACTTTCTATTTAAACAAGTAATACTTTTAATTTAAACTAGTAATACTTTTCTATTTAAACAAGTACTACTTTTCTATTTAAACAAGTAATACTTTTCATTTAACAAGTAAAACTTTTCATTTAACAAGTAAAACTTTTCATTTAAACAAGTACTACATTTTTATTTAAACAAGTATTACTTTTCATTAAAGCAAGTAATACTTTCTATTTAAACAAGTACTACTTTTCATTTAAACAAGTCCCACTATACACTTAAACAAGTACTACTTTTCTATTTAAACAAGTACTATTTTTCTATTTAAACAAGTAATACTTTTCATTAACAAGTAATACTTTTCATTTAAACAAGTACTACTTTCTATTTAAACAATTAATACTTTCTATTTAAACAAGTACAATTTTCATTTAAACAAGTAATACTTTCTATTTAAACAAGTAATACTTTTAATTTAAACAAATAATATTTTTCATTTAACCAAATACTATTTTTCTATTTAAACAAGTATTCCATCCCATCCTTTTTCGATTGAACATTTCACTTTTTTTGGCAGTATTTTTATTAAGCTGAGTTGTTTATAAAATATATAAAATGATAAAAGTGACTTTTAAGGCGTGGTAGATAGATGATGAACACTTTATCATACCCCAATCTTAAAAATCTCTTTTATCATTCAAATATTGATAAATAACTTCGCTCTCTAAAACACTTGAAAATTAAATAGTGAATGTTCAAATGAGTGAGATGAAGAATACTACTTTTCTATTTAAACAAGTAATACTTTTCATTTAACAAGTAAAACTTTTCATTTAAACAAGTACTACTTTTCATTAAAGGAAGTAATACTTTCTATTTAACCAAGTACTACTTTTCATTTGAACAAGTACTACTTTTCATTTAAACAAGTACCACTATACACCTAAACAATTAATACTTTTCTATTTAAACAAGTAATACTTTTCATTTAACAAGTAATACTTTTCATTTAAACAAAAAAGTACTACGCTCTATTTAAACAAGTAATACTTTTCTATTTAAACAAGTAATACTTTCTATTTAAACAAGTACTAATTTTCATTTAAACAAGTAATACTTTCTATTTAAACAAGTAATATTTTTAATTTAAACAAGTAATACTTTTCATTTAACCAAGTACTACTTTTCTATTTAAACAAGTAATACTTTTCTATTTAAACAAGTAATACGTTTTATTTAACAAGTAATATTTTTCATTTAAACAAATTACTATTTTTTTTTTTAAACAAGTACTATTTTTTAGTCAATATATATATTTAAATATACTATAAATTAAATTTTATTCCGTAAACTCCTCGAAATAGATTTGACTACGGTTAGGTGGAACTCTTCTCCAACCGACTATAGATTAAATATCACGTTAAGATGCATTAACAACAATTAAAATACCTAGTATAATAATTAAACATAAAAAAATACATAATTAATATTAAAAAAAAAACATCGCTAAATCAAATCCTTAAAAACCGCCGCTAAAGGGGTTAGTCCAAAAGCGTCATAAAACCGTCATTATTCTATTCTCGACGGTTTGCATAAACCGTCAAGCTATAACCCTACGCTATTTACGACGGTTCTTTGACCGTCGTTAAAATTATTGACTTTGACCATTTGACCGTTATCGCCAGAAAACCATCGCTATTTATGCGACGGTTTTTGTAACAAATCGCTAAATTTAGTCGGTAAAGCGTCGTTTTTGTAGTGCTAGGTGCACCGAGGCACCCGCCGAGAAGGCTCACCACGTAAATTCCGGGTCAACCCAACAAATGAGGACTATCCATAAGTCCTAGACGTCCTAGCAAGGATATGTATTATTGTATTGACATTTCGACTAACTCATTTCACAACAAAAAAAGAAAAATTTTTCCGATCTAAAGTTTCTCGGCTTCAATGATGTCACCGAAAAGAGGAATGGATCTCTCCTCCTCGACCCGTACGCATCAGCTACCTCTCTTAGAGTCCGTTTCTACACAATCACTGAGTTATATCCCAGGCGGGACACCCATTTCAGCGCTTCATGTACGCTCAAGCTTCGCCAATCGTATTATTAAGAATATCAAAATTGTACATCATCAAGTGCCATTATAACCATAGTAATGCAAACAACCCATATAGTAATACATATTATAATATCCAAAATATATATATGTACAACTCATGGTACGCAGAGTACTACACGGAATGATAAAAAAAAAATATATGAATGAGTATGATATCGTGTACTAAGTGTACTATGTTCCACGCAACTCCCAAGATTAAAAAAAATATGCATTCTTATATATGATTATTGAACTAATTGATATCTTAAAAGAGACATGCATTTGTATGATTATTGAACTAATATTGAATTATTGATATCTTATACTAGTGTTACCCCCTAACCCTTCAAAATAAATATTTTATTTAAAATAATTAATAATATTTTTGATCGCTTACTATATTTTATGGTCAAATAATTAATAATTCAAAAATATTAAAAATAAAAATGTAATTCAAATATGAAAAATATATTTTTATATGTTATGTTACTTGATGACTCTAAAAGAAAACAAATGAATCCAAAATTTTAGATTTCAAAACAACTAAAATATACTTTAAATTACAAGTGTCGAATTTTTTTTTTGTAAACAACATTTGTTGTATACTTGTAAGGTTTTCCATTCGAACCGAAACACATAATTTCAATCCTCTTTTACTTTTGATTCTAAAGACTGTAATATGCAGTATAAATTAAGAATGTTAAATCATGGAAGATATTAATTAAACCATGAAATGAACTAAAACAACAATACAACATGTACAAATAATCTTAATAAACATAAGACCAAATAAGCATTCGATATACACATTATATATATATCCATCTATATAAGTACATGGCTACTTAATTAATTTTTCTTTTGAAAACACTACTTAATTAAAATTAAAATCGTAAAGATCATAATTACCAATAGGAGATATTCCCAAGTAATATAAAAAAACTTGCCGTAGTATAGATATTGATTTGATCAACTAATATTACGGATTTTTTGAAGAATTCTATAGCTAGAATTATGGTCCGAACTTAAAAAAATGATATGTTTAGTTGACCATATCAATAACTATGGTATATATGGAATAATTGAAATTAAATCCTGATTAATTAATTCAAAATTTAAAATTGAATTAAATATCTAAAATAACATAGATTATTGTTTTTTTCCTTAATTATGTAACCATAATTAATGACCCAATTTTAAATCAGATGATATTTTTTATTTGAGGAAAGTCTTAAATAAATAGATAAGTAACAGAAGATGAATAAAAAATTTACTTAGTATATTAATTAATTTAATTATTCCCAAAAATCAAGGGATTGAGTTTTGATTCAGAATCTGAGTGTACTGATAATAATTTATGGACATTAATTATAATTAAATGGACCTTGACTTGATAGTTTTGTTAAACATATTATAAATCAATTATCATATATTATACACATTATATTTAATTAATGCAAGAATATTGATAAACAAATACAAATTACATGATTAATCCATATAGTATTAGTACGCACCCTTTAAAAGTATCGGATATTAAATTATTCAAATAGTATTAAATAACATCAAAACTACATAAATCAAAATCTAAAAAAGTATCCAAAACTTTCATACAAAAAGAAGAAAACGAACTATACATTGATAGGTTTGAATATAAAACATAAAGAAATTTATATTTCTAAAAGAACTTAAAAAGAGTGAAGATTGTCTTTGCGGATGCATTCTTCAACTTTTCCAAACAAATCCGCAATGGAACTCTCGATCATATTCTAAAAATGCTGATTAAATAAACGAACAATATCAAGGAGAATGGTATAAGTTGAAAGAACTAATAATTTTCGATGAAGAAATTATCATCTTTACCTTAATCCATATAGAAGAGAACGAAGTAGATGAATCTCGAAAGAGAGACGGCATAAATTATAAAAAACCGCAAAACAAAAAATCACAAAAATTCTTCATACAAAAACCTAAAAAAACATTCTTTACGCATTAAATGATAATAAGAACCTCGCAAAAACAAAACCAAAAAAAAACAAAAAAATTGTTAGTGAACAAGCTGCGAAACAAGAAATACGATTAAAAATTAAATATATTTGACAAAATAGATAAATAACAATGATCTCATATTAAAGATGATGATAATCATGAATTTGAGAGAAATCAGAAATTAGACAAATGGAAAAAATGAATGGAGAAATTGTGAAATGGGATGAAGAAAAAAATGAATGAGAGATGTCACAATTTATAGAAAATAAAGGAACAAAATCAACTACTGAGATCAAAACAACATTCTAAATGAATGAGATTAGAGGGATTTGAAATAGAAGAATGTGGCTTTGCAGCATCATTTTATTACTTAACACATCATCTTATAGAGGCTTTGCATTATAGAGATTATATATATATATATGAGGTCCCAAAAGCGGGTTTAGAGGCGTAGTCTAGAGGAGGGGGTGAATAGACTTCCGAAAAATTTTTCTTGGTCATCGTGTGATGCGATTTTCGATCGAGTGCAAGGAATAAGTTTGGATCGATATCCAACTTATTAATCGCCTTAACGAGGCGGTCGATTCGAATATCATATGTTCGGTTTAACTGTTGTCGCGCTAGCTTTTTATACTCGTGTGAAAACCAGGTTTATAACAAATCGATTAGAAGGCTCGCTTTAATTAGATGACTATGGAGTCGTCGATCGATCAAGTGCTAGGTGCTAACGATCCTAACTGCATTATCTGATTTAATCAAGTTGTGTGCAATACAATAATTAAAGCGCTTAATTAATCGTAAATACACACAAGATTTATAGTGGATTGGACAACCAGGTCCTCGCCCACTCTTTCCTATCACAAAGAAAAGACCAACTTAACCAATACGGACTTAGATTATTGTGTTAGTCCAACACATTACACCAACAAGATATTTATAGAGCTCTCCTTTCAACCGATCCTGCAGAAATCGAACTAGAATCCCTAGTCCGGAATCTTGCTAAACAAACTTAACCCTAACTTTGGGTTTGGGTAAATTTTGTTGTTTGTTCCAACTTTGAAATCTATCCTGTGTATTTAAGTGGCCCTTCTTGACTAGAGGATAAGATTTATGTGCTAAGAACCATGGGATGAACACTTAGAAAATAATCTTCAAGGTTGTGTTCTTGTTTTAAAATTTTGCTATAGTATATGAGCTTCTTGATAATTTCCGCTTCACTCAAAAGTAATCCCATATTTATAGATCCCCTAAATCAAAGAGCTGTTGGAGAGCAATTTGAATTTCCGGCTATATTTGCAGATATGTAGGATTTGATGTGGCGATAACTATGATGGCCGAAAAGCATGGATAGTTGTCTTTTTATAGGCCGCCGACCAAGGCGACCAACTCAGATTGTCGGCTCTGCCCATAATCGTGTCTTGTTCTTATTGGTTAATGAAACACTTTTCGTTTTTGTTCTACCAACTAAAGTTGACATTCTTCTTGTTCTTCATCAACAATGTAGCACTGACGAAACATCGGTTTCCACCGGTGTGGTGACTGATCCGAACCTGACTCGATAGGAGTCTTATGGTCCAATTGTTCTTTAGCTCAACTAGCAAACTTCTACCGATGTAGGTCTTCCGTCCGATCTTCGGTAGTCATCCGACCTTGGTCTTCTCGAGTTTTGAGACATGATTTCACTCTAATCATCCGACTTTTATCGATCAGGTCTCGATCTTCTATCTTCCTTTCCTTCCGGCCTTCCGACCAATTGGTCTTTTGTTCTGGTCTTTAGATCCCCACCTATATATATATTTGAGTTCTCCTCAATATGTGACCCATCTTATACACTCGGTTGTTCTATACAATAAGTATCAATTGGTCATCTTATAAGCGGTATTTAAAACATCACTACCAATCCATCCGACTTTAGTCCTATTACGTGTTTTTTGGAACTTTCATCAAAAATCAAATTTCCCAACAATTTCCCCCCTTTGATTAAACCAAAACACTTGAGAAACCAACACAAATTGATAAATATAAACAAAGAAAGAACAAATAATCGTAAGACAATGAGATTTTGTCTTAGGATCGTAAAAAGAATAAACTTTTCATTCAAATTGCTCAATTCTGGTGTTACATCATAAAAGTTTGAGTTTAAATTCAAACGATCCTAAAACAATTTCCTCCATTTTTTAATCTTTTACTTATATCCCTCTGCATTTCTCGTTGATCCTGAGGACGTTGAATATCCAGATAACTTCCATTTGACATCATTGATCTGCTGAGGATCAGTTATGCGAGCTTTGTTCAGGATGTCAAAATAGAACCTTTGAAATGCTAGTTTGTCTAATGAGCCATCTACCTTCTTCGAGTAGTCCATCACGTCATACTCTTGATGAGATATTCTCACATTGATTATTCTAAATTCATTTTCCATATATTTGAAAAACATGGTGCTTGTTCTCCAACCGGTTGAGAAATTCGCATCCGGTGATTCTTGTGGCACTAGGTCCGAACAAATGCATCCGAAGCCATTCACTTCGATTTTATTCCATTCTCGAACCTATCGGCATGAGCAAAGTAGTTTTAGGAATGATTTCATCAACTCTTCTTTGCAACCGAGTTCAATTCGGATTTTTAAGAGCTCTCGTTTTCTTTCTTCTCGACCAGATTTTTTTTGGGTTTTTTTTTTTATCCTTCCTTCTTCTTCACTAATACGAGCTTCTTCAAGAATCGCGCTCCTTAGTCGGTTCTCACCAGTTCCTTATCGGCCAGATCCGCTAGTCAGAGCCATGACTCTTAGGTTTGAGTGGTCGATACAAGTTTTGATGTCCCAAAGACCCACAACTAACTTTTCTTGCCTTTTTTGACTTCTCCATCTTCCCGAAACTTCACTAGCAAATAGATCCGATATTCATTCTTCGCATAGAGGATTCAACCGCTTGAATCCGGCTTCTTCATTGTTCCGATGAAGTCGGGTTGGTTTTCAACCGTCTTCCCCTTTTGGTTTGATCAAAAGAGTATTGAGGTGGGAAGTCGAGATCCAAAAGCTGATCGATATGGCTTTGTTAAGATCCAATGGTGATAAACCTTGAGTTTGAGTAGATAGATTTTGAATCTTTGAGATCAATTTCAATCTTGACGGTCAACAACCATAGTAGGAGTAAGAATGAGTTTATCAAGTTTTCTTTCACTATTTCAAGCTTTTCAAAGGACCATCGAAGAGAAACTTGTTGTTGATCAACCTCGACTAGCTTTGTCGTCAATCGCCTTTTAAATTCAGCAACGGGTTGGTCACGATTTGAGAGAACCGATCTTTTGATTAAGCAATTTGGAAATAGTCAATTCCAGATTGATCCATTTATTTCTTTGAGGCCAATCTGTCTCGATCGATATTGTGTTGCTAAGTTCATTAGCTAACACTCCCAACTTCTTCTTCTTTCGGAGATTTTAAACAAGATCCGATCTCTCCAGACTACCAATGCCGGTGATGTGTTGCGAATATTTTGTATCACCCGGGATCATTTCCGATTGTTTGAGCCTCCAAAGGGGCTGGTCATGAATCGCAGCACCGATTCCACTATCATCGGCAACTCCCACATCCTTCATATGATCATCTTCCTTAGGACCATCTTCCTTAGAAGTTTACGCAACGACCTCCGGTTCAACTTGTTCAATTATTCCAACTTTTTTATGGATCGAGCTTTGATCGCTTCAGCAGCTTATCGATTCGGTGGTGATCCTACCGAGCCGGATTTCTTCATGTCGAAATCAATCTGCGAATGCATCAACACCTCCATCCGCTCAATAATGATCATGAAATTTGAGAAGTTCTTCAAACGGAGATCTTTCCAGTGAGGATCTCCATTACTTTCCCCCGAATAACAGATGGGCTTCCAACTCCGGTACAACTCATCAATTTTATGCTTCAATTCTCATTCGACCATTCTCCCAAGTGATGGTCTTGATGATCTGGATTCGTGAATCAACTGCTCGTGATCGACCGGGTTCGGACATTGATGAGATGTGGAGGGTTACGTGGTGTCCGGAAGAGTAGGCGGATGTCATTTGATTAGGTCAATCTGGCAGAGGTCTGGTAAGTAGGGTTGGGATTACATGGCGGCTCTTGCGATCGGTTCTGTGACCCGGTGATCTTCTTGGATTAGCGGCAGGTGAAGGAGGAAGGAGATATGCTCGGTGGCTAAAAGTCGAGTGGTGAATTAGCCGAGATTGGGGTGATGGAATCTTTCATCCCTTCTTTCTCCCTGCGATTGCTCTGGCCGGAGCTCTCAACTTGGGAAGCACCTTTTATACAGATTTTTAGGTTGATCTCTTACGTAGGGCGCATCGAGCGTCGGCGCTCGCTTCTTCATCGGCTTCGTCTTCGAGGAAAAAAGAGTCATGGTAGATGCTTTTTATTTTCTTTGGCCCTCTTCTCACGACAGGCCTTTACAATTTTCTATTCTTTTTTGGGAAACATCGATTCGCAGCGTAGGCTGTCTCTCTTGTTTTCTTCCATTTTCTTAAACCTTAGGGGTGTGTTTGCATATCATCATCGGCCGTACATAGATGGCGTTGTAGTTGAAGAGAAAGACCTTGTAGGACTTCCCCATTCGCTTCGATCCCATTCAGCATTGGACATCTTGTCCTTCAGAATGACTGCAACCTTGTTGAGATTGCTAATTCTCTTCTTCAGATAGACTTGTCTTTGTTCACTAACTCCAAATTTGTCATGTTCTTGGATCTGAATAACCTTCAGAAAACCATGCCAATTAATATTTTTGGCTCCATCGATAATAGCGGCCATGCTATACATTTTGACAGCTGGTTAATCCATCTGGGTTGAAAGAAATACCCATAATTGTTTTTGACAAATGTCAAACAACAGATGGTATTTCCTTTTCATCATAGGCCCCGATAAAACTTCACGTCCGGTGCTTATCGCCTCTCAAGAGTTCATTTTTGATCGGTTTGTTTCATTCTCCTCAGTAGTGAAGCAGGAGAGATTTTTCCTTTTGTAGGCGTTGAACGATAGTTATAAAGATTTGTAAGTCCTGATATCCTCTCCATTTTACTTGAAGAAATCGGCCTCTCTAGGATTTTCGTTCATCCGTGTCACCGCAAATTCTCAAGAATTCTAGTGCCTCATATCAGACATTCGATCAGAATGAAAGCAAAGACAATATTTTTTCAAGATTGCACCTTCTCAAAATTTGTTCCAATTCCATTGATTCTCGATCCCGTAACACTAAACCTTACAAATTTGTCTTCAACAATTTTGGTTGCCAAATCCGATAGTTACACATAATTTTGCCCAATCCGTGAGTAGCCATCTACAACAAGATATATTCGATTAATAAGTTATGTATAACTATAAAGATATCACATATTGATTATCGACACTAGTAACCGATGGATACATATAGATACCAAGAGATAATAAGGCATAACACAGATAACATAAGTAGATTTAATCTATATGATCAATGGATTTTAGGAAAGTAATTCATCAAATAGCCGTAAATTACTAGATTTTTTTGATTTTGAAATAGGTTGAATCGTAAGAAACACGCTTGAAGTGAAGAAAGGTAATCGTGAGTTTGGCAGAGAATAAATCGCAAGAATTTTGAAAAAAGTATTCGGGTAGGGTTTTGAAGGCTTTATAAAAAGTAAGGAGGGAAAATCGAGACTAGGAGATCAAACGCTTTTAAAAGGATAAACGATCCGCATTGAGCGGTTTTGATCGTGAGGTCGATATGCACGCCGATTGCCTTTTGATTTTAAAAACACATTTAGTGGCATTTAATACATATACCCTACGTCCGCATTAAATACTTTTGCGGTAGGCGTCGTCAAAAAGTATGTGGTACAAATGAAAGACAAATATTATTAGATAATTTCAGATATGTTAAAAGAAACAAAGAAATGTAACGTGAGATCTGGTTGGATCGATATTGTAATCAATCAATACCACTTGAAGTCTGCTTTGTACCACTTGTTGATCTTAGTTTTCGCCTAATCCTTATAATTTCCCAACCGTCCCCATTAAACCGATCCGCTCCACGCCAGTACCCGATATTCCCTTTTTCGATCCTTTCCCGATCGGTTAAGTTCTTCAACTGTTATCTTTGATTACTTATTGATCGATGAGTATGATTTGTTGAGGTATCATACTAACCGATCTTCCTCATCCGACGATCTCTTTATTTAATCGATTTCAGTTGACCTATTCCCGATTCTACTCGGATCAAGTCAATTCGATGATAAAGTGTTACCTCCAAAACCTATTCTTGAAAAATCGGATAGTCGCCTCGATTCCCTAAGTCGGCACAATTGACATTCGTAATAATAGTTCTTCTTTGTGATATCAATCGCCTTTAACCTCATCCAATCATCAACAATTTCTCCTACGCATGTCTCTTGTGGTGCTAATTTCTTTTTAAGGTCTTGAGAAATTAAATTTGCACCTATACCGCTTTTTCTTCTATAAATAGATCCGGGGTTTTAGGCAAACAACACAACATAAAACCATTCATCTTCTTTATTTTTAGCTTAAACTCCATGTTTTCCATTGAACCCTTATTTCGGTGAAACTTCCAAAAAAAACCTTTTTAACCCTTTTCAAATGATTCCAAACTTTCAAATCAACCCCCTGTGTCCCCATTTTTTTTCGCTTTCGTCTTGCATCGAAGATTACACATACGATTATTGCTGCTTCTACCACCGAGGCGGGATCTGTATCGCAAATGAAGAGACACTCTCCTAATCGATGCACCTTGTGTGCCTATCCAGATGATTTAAATTAGCATCATCAGACTCGGGCCGACATAAAACCCGAAGAGTTTAGTATACGCATCTTGATCGGACAACAACCCATCATCGATATCAAACTCAATATTTGCATGTGACACTTGTGGCCATATGGTCTTTGGACCACATCTTTTAGCATTTGTGTCCCATTTAACAAATTGGAGAGCCCATTGATTTTAGGACTAGGGGCTCCTGGCTTAGAAATCCTTCAATGCCGCCTCGCCTCCCTATTCTAAGCTCCTCCGGTGGCTTAGATTATTTCAAAGCCTTTCACAACCCCTTTTAGGTTAAGTGGGGGAAAATGGGAAAGATCATACTCTAAAATCTTTAAAGCCTATCTCCCCTTCTAGGTTAGGTTTAGGGTTTACGGTTTATGGTTTATGTAATGACCTCCCGGTCCTTTTTTGCATTAATTTGTAATAAATGACCTCCGCAGTCTTTTTCAATGAAAAGTTCTATTATTTCATTGTTGTGTTGTTTCTATTTTCTTATGTGATTTGTAGCCTTAATCTTATACAACTTGCTTGTTGAACATAACTTAAAACCGATTTACAAAGTATAAAAACAACCAAATCGACAGGTTCCTTTTATCTCAAAATGCCTTAATCGATCGGTTTTGTCTGAATCGAGCAAAAGCCTTCTCTTATCGGTTCCTTGATGATCTTTCGATCACGAGATATATAACTCAACCGATTCTTCTACACTGTAGTTAGTCTCTTAACCAACCGGTTTGCGAGACTAGTCCACCAAACATTTTTGGTGCACTTTCTCCGAGATCCGAAAGCCCTAATATCGTGATAATTCTCTAAATCGATCTCGGTGGAAGGGCTTGGTTAAAATATCGTACTTTCTATTATCTATGGATCTTTTCCATTCTGATATTCTTCTTTTTCAACATGATCTCTTATAAAATGGTGTCTCAACATCCACATGCTTGCATCTTGTATGTAGAACAGATTCTCGAGTGATTCGATAATAGCACTTTTATTCATCAACGTATATAGGTACTTTTCAGAGCTATAATGTTATAATCCTCACCACCGATTAAGCCGAGCAATTAGGGAGTAACAACTTATGCACCCATATATTCTGCTTCAGAGTAGATGTCGCAATCGATGTCGTCTCGCTTGAAAACCAAGAGATCGCTTTACTACCTAAAACCGACATGTACCGAGGTTGACTTCACACCTCAAACCTCCATAATCGTAATCGGAATACCCACTAAGCTCTAGATTATCATCCGACGGGTAAAATAAACCAAGGTTTATTGTCCCCTTCAGATACTTAAGAATCCGCTTTTTACCGTCTTCTTGGCTTTTGCATTGACTTGCTCGAATCCACACATACACCTATCGCAAAAAATGATATCCGTCCGGCAAGCAAATCGTATATAGTAGAGATCCAATGAGAGCCCTATATTCTTTCGATTAGTTTTCAACCATTCTCATCTCTGATCCATCTTGAATCCAACATCATAGGAATTCCGCTTCCTTTACAATTTGAACTCCGAACTTAGCCAATAAACTCCTAGTGTACTTCACCGCGTATGAATATCCCTTCCGTATTTTGCTTAACTTGTAAAACCCAAAAGTAACTCATCCGACCCATCATGGACATCTCGAACTTCCTCAGATCACCTTTTTAATTTTTCACATAAACTCTTGTTGGGAGATCCAAGATGATGTCATCCACATAAATCAACCATCGTAACGCCTTCCCATCTTCTATTCCGGTCAAGGATCTATCCACTATTCCTTTAGTGAAACCACCGTCTATCAAGAATCGAGAGTAGATCATACCAAGCTCGAGGAGCTTGTTTTGTGCCATAAAAAGAGTTTTTCTTAAATCGTATACACACGGTAGCCTTTTTTCAAAGCCCGAGGTTGTTCAACATAAACTTCCTCAGCTAGTACCCCGCTTAAGAATGCACTCTTAACATCCATCCGACACACAATAAACCCTCTTGTGGGCGATATGCCAAAAACAACCGAATGGCTTCCAGTGAGGATCGACTGCAAAGGTCTCATCATAATCAATTCTTCCATTGAATAAATACCCCTTAGCAAAAAGTCTTGCCTTTATTTCTGGTTATGACATTATTCTCATCTCTCTTGTTCTTGAATACCCACTTTGTGCCAATCACATCTTGATGAATTGTTTGTCCACCAATTTCCAAACCCGATTCCTCTCAAACTGCTTCGGCCCTCTTGCATGGCTAGAATCCAAATTTGCATCTTGTAGAGCTTTTCTACTTCACTGGTTCCTTAAAAGATAGATAACAACAATACATGGCACTTTCAATTAACTGATGTCTAGTTTTAACTCTATCGGGATGGGTCTCCGATGATCGATCATTGACGCATCGTTACCGGTCCTTCTTTTTGATTTGCATTAGCTTGGAGAACATCATCATCTTTCGATAGTAGTTCATTACTAGTGATTGAGAGTGGTGTAAATTATGATCCACTTGACATGGACAAGTCTCACCGATGTTGACTCATCATGTGCCGATGTCGTCCGCAGGAACTTCGGGTATTCCCACAAATCGGATCTTGGTTGATATTTATCTTTTGCATCCAATGCAATTCATTGACAAATAATGTACCTTAGGGTCTCGATTGACTGGTGAACGCTACAAGATCAAGTTCGAATATACTTTATTCACGTGTTCTGATCCTTTTTTCCTTGACATTTCTTACCGATCCATTTTTTACGACAAAAATTCCCGGGTTGATCTGCACGCTTGTTCTCGAGGCTTTCTTGTTCGGAAGATGTCATCAAAAGACCATACGAGTGTTTTTCCACAACTAGGGTTCGCCGTTGTAAACCCCTGAACGCTACTGGATGAGGAATATCCTAAGAATATACCCTCATCCGACTTGACCTCAAAAGTCTTCAACCGGCTCTTCCCATTGTTGTGTATGAAACACTTTGCACCCAAAAACATGGAAGTAAGAAACACGAGGTTTTCTGCCTTCCACAGCTCATAGGGTGTTTTGTAGTGAGCCTTAGTAGTCGAGCATACATTCGAAAGTGGAATGCAAAAGATTGATGTCTTCTCGCCTATAAATGGCTTTTGTTGTATGTTCTGCTAACATAGTGCTAGCGAACTTTTTGGAAAGTGTTCTGCTTTCTCCGCTTCGCTACACCATTCTCATAAGGCGTTCTTTGCAAATGTGTCCAGTGTCAGATACCAAACTTAGTGCAAAAAAAAATCAAAGAATAAAAGAATTCAAAAATTTGTACCTTTATCTCGATCTCGATTTTCACTATATCGACACCCCCTCATTCGTGAATTTCTTGAGTAACCTGCATTCTTTGTTGTTGTCTCATTCTTCTTATACAAGAATACAACCCGTAAACTTGGAATAATCATCCACGATTACCAGAGTATATTTGCGCCCAATCGACCGGTGTAACTCGGGTCCAATGTCCATGGTCCCTTGAGATTCCCCCTTCCAGATTCCCATGAACGGGCTTTAACCTATTTTCCTTCCGACATGCGACACATGTCCGATCTCAGAGAATACCTCATTCGAAAACCCTCAACCAAAGACATCCTTGCTATCTTGTTAAAAGTTTTAAAGTTCGGATATGACTCATTCTCTTGTGCTAGAGCCAATCGCTACCTTTTGAACTCTTAACAATCGAGCATGCATTTCTTGGACAACTGCTCCAAATCTCGCCGATAAATCATTACCTTTCCTGAACCAGTTAACAAGATCCGCCGAGTAGCTCGATTCTTGATAGTACACCGATCAATGAGAACTCAAAATCGAATCGCTATCGCAAAATTGTGAACCGATAACAAAGTTATGTTTTTAACCTTCGACATATTTAGACTCCAAAGAACTTGTACATCATCATTCTTTAAGGTTCCGAATCCTCCGTAAAACCAAAGTTATCATCACCAAAGATTACACGCTGCCTTCTTGTTCGTAAAAGAGCTAAGGAGATGTTTGCTTCAAATATGTGCCTTGAGCATCCACTATCGATGTACCATATAGTTCCTTGTACACCTCCTTTGTTGGCCAAACCCACGCCAACACCGCAATTAAATCGTGCTTTAGGTACCGGTGATTGGGTCCCGAGGGTTAGAGTTGGTTTTAGGATCCATACAAACAGGCACTTATATTGTAATCGATAGACGGAGAAGGCCCCATTTGTCTCCCATAAACATCTACATAATCATACATCTCTTCATATGCATTCTCGATCAAGATGATTATTTGTGCGAGCCTTGAGTGAATCGTAAGACTTAGGATTTTTTTTTTGTTGTTTGTCTTTTTTAACCCAAAGGCTCTCGGGTCTCAAGAACTTTCAGGTTTCGATTAAGGGTGGTAGGTACGATGCTACCATTAAAAGATTCATATCTTATTGGCATATCTCGGTTTTTAGCGGTTTACCCTGACTTGCCTGTTAGTGCCTTGACTGATTAGGTTTCAAATCGTTCACTTTGAGGTTGTTTTTCCGATACCTAATCTTTTATCGAGTTGAGGTTTCTTCTGAACTGGGTTCTTTTTCTTGGTGATTCCTCAAATTATGCTTGATTTTTGGGGTCCATTTCTGTCCATTGCACTTGCTTTACTTGTTCAAGTGGTCTCTTTCCTTATTAGATCTGTATTTTGCTTTATGTATTCATATCGTAAAACTCATTTGATTACACATTTTTTGAAGTGAATCGATGGAGCTTTTGAGGATGTAGAATGGGTTTTCATACCCAATTCCATTCTTATTAGTTGTCGCTCAAAATAGTTGTTCATATCCCGAATGGTTTTCAATTTTTGAAAACTTGTATTTTGTTACGTAAACTATCCTCGCCATTTTCGCACTACATGTAGCAGGAAGAGATCATCAAACTTGGCTTGTAAGATTTTAAAATCATCACTTTGCTGTTTATTGATAGAAATAATGTTCTTTAATCTGTTTTTATGATCGAAGAATTATCTTCCAACTTTCTGTTCTTCTTTTATCTTCGAGCAAATTTCACCGATTTTAGTTCACCGCTTTTATCGACAACATTTTTTTCTCAATGTCGAGTATTTTTAATCCTTAGCTTATCGCTTTTGGCTTCCACTATCTTATAAGTATCATCGCGTTAGAGAGATCATCAAGCAATTGTTCTCGTAATAGAGCCGCAAGTCAATCTCTCCAAGCCGGTGTGCTAATCATACCGGTGTGGAACCCAAAAGAATGGTATGTTTAGAGGTTACCTCAGATTGGTCTTCCTCTTAGCCATGGAGATGGATAGATGTCTTCATCGATGAGAACATCGGATCATCGAGTGATAGAAATCATCGCGTTATTATCGGGACAAAAAGTCCTCTCATCGATGAGTAGCCAGAATCCTCGGAAGGCAATAAGAATCATCGATCTCGGATATGATCGACAAACCATAGATTTTTCCGCTCTATCTTTGTTCTCGCCCATTCCGCTTTTGTCTTCTTTCTTTTGGAGTCAGTCCCAGACAATCCGCTTTCTGTAATGTCCTGGTTTCTCCATGATTCTGAAACATGCCCACGATCCACTTTTTAACTCCTTCTCGCCAGTGAGTCATTTCGTCAGAGAATTTGTCAGGTGACTTACATCTAATTTGTAATATGAAGTTTCTTCTCTCAGATATGTTGTCTCTTCTTTCATCGACCCATCATCTCTTTTCTTATCTTCTCTGCGATCTTCTCTCGATCATCGATCTGGTCCTTTTCTCGAGATCCGGCCACCGCCCCCTATCTCTTCCTCTCTTTGTTTTAATAATAATCTGTAAAATCTACGATACTTACCAAGTTGGATGTTAGAGTTTTCAAGTTTTCGTTAGTAAAAGCAAACTGCTCATTTATTTATAATATTTCCAATAGGTTTAGTAGACTTTGAGTTGTTTCTTTCGCTTAATTTGCAATCGATTTTGATGTGGCGGTGTGGGCTTTAAAGAAAGCGACTCATTTTTTCTTTCTTGCCCTTTCTTGATCGATCGAACTCACTTGGCTTTTAAGACTTAGAACAAAGAGCTTGGCTTCATCTTCAATATCTTGACAATCCTTTATTATAGTGACTTTCATCTCCCACTTCTTAGTCGTAGATCTCAAGATCTTGTAATTTATGTCTTTATATCGGTATCTCTCATCCAAGTTCCCGCTTGTTGACAAACATGGTGATTCTTCCATTAAGATCATTGATGGTTTCATTTGGTAGCATCTTAAGTTTTCAAATTTCACCAGATTGCTTTGTCTATTTATCTTTAATCGATCATTTCCTACACATTTTTAAAGGCGTATCCACATCTGGTTAATCGCCTTGAGAAAACTTTATCTTTTCTCCGTTATCTTGTCCATAGTCTTCATGATTATGTGTCCGCTATCGTATCCAGAGTGTACAACTTTTTCTTTCTCTTCCATCGTATGGACTCTTTTCCTACAAGACTTCCAATCAAAAATCTGGATCACCTCCAACAAATTTGGTTGTCATGATAGATGATGATGGGTCCTCGCTCAAGAACTTCCATCATCTTGCCGCTTATTGATCCCAGATGGTTGCTTTCGTATATAGTCCAACTGACACTCATCAATGGAAAATTTAGGCAAATCATGATACATAAATTCAAGTATTATCCATGTTGATCGTGAGTTTGAAAACAAATGAGATTAGAAAAGGTTTTTCAAGATCGGGCCGATGACCACAAAGGTTCTTCCTCAAGAACCGATGATATTCAAAAGCCGTGGTCCGTAGAACCAACGCTCTGATACCACTTGTAGGTCCCGAATGGTTTCGTGAGGGCAAAAGTCTAGAGGGGAGGTGAATAGACTTCAAAACTTTTTTCGTGTAGATCGCAGATTGCAATTTGCTCGATCGAGTCCGTGAATCATTGATCGATATCCAACTTCCGATCACTCGAGGGCATATCACCGTGTGTCTATCGCTTTAACTGATTGTGCGGAAGCTAGTTTATACCAAAGGTGAAAAACTAGCTTTATAACAAATCGATTCAAGTTTGTTTTCAATTAGATGACTATGGAGTCAATCGATCGGATCGGTAAGAGTGGTGTTAGCCGATCCTAACTTAGAATATGTATGATTTAATCAATTGTGTGAAATAGTGTAAAGCAAAGCTTAATTAATCGTAAAATGCACAAAATTTATAGTGGTTCGGACAAAAATCCTACGCCCACTCTTCCCTATCACAAGGAGCACCAACTTAACTTAACTCGATTTAGATTATTATGTTAGTCCAACACATTACACCAACAGATATATTTATAGAGCTCTCAATTTCAACCGATCCCGAAATCCTAACTAGAATCCCTAGTCCCGAATCTTGCTAAACAAACTTAACCTAACTTTTAAGTTTTGGGTAAGATTTGTTGTTTGTTCCAACTTTGAAATCTATCCTAGTATTTAAGTAGCCTAACAATGTCAACCTATAGGATAAGATTTATGTGCTTAAGAACTATGGGATGAACACTTAGAAAATAATCTTCAGGTTGTGTTCTTCGTATGAAATTTTGCTATAATATATGAACTTGATAATTTCGCTTCTTCACTCAAGAGTAATCTCAAATTTATAGATCCCAAATCAAAGAGCCCGTTGGAGAGAAATTTGAATATTCGCTATATTTGGTAAATATGTAGGATTTGATGACGCGTCTTGTGGACTAAGGCCATGATCGAAAGCATGGATAGTTGTCTTTTATAGCCGTTTGACCAAGCAAAGACCAAATCAGATTGTCGGCTCCGTTCATACGGGTCTTGTTCTTATTGGTTTACGAAAACACTTTTCGTTGTTTGTTCTACCAACTAAAGTTGGCATTCTTCTTGTTCGAATCAACAACGTATGACTTTGATGTGAAACATCGCCACACCGTGTGGTGACGATTTGGCCCATAACCGATCATCTGCCATCTACGATAGAGTCTTCGGTGCCACCGTCTTAGCTCAACTAGCGATTCCGGCCGATGAGGGGGTCTTCCGGTCCGATCTTAAAAAGTCATCCGATCTTCGGTCTTCTGAGTTTGAGCGTCATGATTTCCACTCGATCATCTCGAATTTTATCGATCGTCGATCTTGTCTTTCCTTTTTTGTTCAACAAGCCCTTCCGACTTCACCGGTCTTTTGTTCTCTGTTGGTCTTTAGATTATCAACCGTCCTATATATTTAAAAATTTATATATATACATATATATATTCCCAACACTCAATATAAAACACTTGAGAAACCAACACAATATCTTATACAAGAAATAACGAAGACAACGAAATTTTGTTTTGATAAAAATAAGTATATTTGGTCATCTTATAACTCGGTATTTAAAAACACCATCCTAAACTATCATCCGTATGGTAGTCCCTGACATACATGTGTTTTGGAACTTTAACATCAAAACTATCTAAATTTCCCAACAATATATATATATATATATATATATATATATATATAATTAGAGAGAATTAATTTATTATTTTTTATGCCTAAAATTATATTTGTAAAACAAATTATAAATGATTGACATAATTATAGAATGTGATTGACTTTTCATTTTATATGGATTGTTATTAATTATACCTTGTATGCATTTTGTCAAAATTTTACCATCTAAATAAGTCAACTAAGCCAGAATTTTAAATCTTAGATTCCACGATTATTTTTTCTAATTTTTTTGAACCAATTGATACATTGAACACTGATGTTTATTTAATTAATAAAAAATGAGTCAAACATGTATACCCCAAAAAATTAGTGTTGATAAATTCACACACCTAAAATTACTCAACAATATCAATAATGTCCATAATAAAGAGAAAAAAAGTCAACATCCTAATTTAATTAAATTTCTAAAAAATATTTCATATAATTATATTTATATACTTAAATTAAAAATGATTGACATTATTATACGATTTTATTGATTTTTTTCATTTTATATAGATTTATTTATTAATTATTTCTTGATTTATGCATTATGTCAAACTTGAATACTAAAATAAATAAAATAAATTTATATTGCTACTTAGCTTCAAACGTGATTATTGATGTGATTCACCCAAATATATTAATTTATATTCAAGATTTAGCTTCAATTTTTATCATATTTCATGAGCATATTCAATAATAGTAGTAATATTTTTTTAATCGTTATCACTTTTCAAGGTGTATAAAAAAGAAAAAGTCATATATTGCAAATATATTGATAGACCACACTATTAATTTAATATTACTTAAATTAATGCTAAAAATATACTACATTTTTTCAAGGATCGACAAAATCAATTTGTCTTTAAGTTTTTTCTTTTGACCCACAAATTGTAACATATTTTTAACTAGAGCATCCTATTTTTTAAATAAATATTAAAATAAAACTGCACAAATTATTTTAATTATCTTGTCAAAGATACTAATCCTCTTTAAAAAAAAAAAATGTAAATCTTTGTATACAATCTCTCTACAAATCCTAGAAATATAATATCCTTTTTAAAATTTTAAATATATTAGTTTAGTTGACTAAAACTATACAAAAAGATTAAGCAATTAAAATTAAAATAATTAATTTTACATAATCTCATAATATAGTAGTTTATATTTTTTGGTAAATATATTATAAATTAGTTATCATTAATTATTATAATTAAATGGACTTTTGACTTTATATTTTTGGTAAATATATTATAAATTAATTATAATTAATACCACATTATATTAAAAGCAAGAATATTGGTATACAAATAAAAAATTATATCATTATAGTATTAGTATTCACTATGCAAAAAGTATTCGGATATTGAAATAATTCAACAGAGTAAATGGATTTGCTTTAGAAAAATATTACACCAAAAAATTAATTAGGACTTGAAATATTTTATCAAATTAACACTAAAATATAGTGGTTGAAGAATCATCACCACTTACATTAAAAAAAGTACGAAATTTATATCTTAAACTTGAAAAATTTATGAACTTTTTTATTTATGATCTTTATTAGATTGATATACATATAATCTTTTTCTCATAAACTCAAATATTTAAATTGAAAATAATAATATTTACAATGATCTATTCATTTGAACAATGCACATACAAATTTACAATGATTTACTCATTTAATCAATTTTTTACAAAGTTGTTATAGAAACACATCAGAAATCCAATAATCTTCATGTATTCATTCATGTGTAATCTCCTCCTTCTCCAAAAGCAATCTTACTCCACAATAATATATAAAATCTGAAAATTTAAAAAAATGATTATTAAAACTTTGAAAAAACAATAAGAACAAATAATAACATTAAGTATTATTAATGCTATAGAAAAAAAATCAACAAATAAGATCTAATGAATCTACAAATACCTTCCGAATATGCTTCAATTAGAATGATCTAGACATCTATATATCTTCAAATCATTTGCAAATAATATTCTTCAAGTCTTGGCATAAATACAAATGATCTCATAAAAAATATAATATAATTGATTTTTTAATGATCTACACAAATCAAGAAATATGAGAATGATCTGCACAATATGAAACCCAAAAACAAATAATCACAATGAATCAAAATAATTACTCCGAAAAAATAAAAAAAAGAAAGAGAGAGAGAGAGAATGAATAAAGAATGAAAAATGAATTAAGATATGACAATTTATAAAAATAGTAACAAAAAATAAATGGGTAGGATTAAGGGGTGTATTGGTTGTGAAATCAGAGAATTTTTTAGACTTTCAAAGTCGGGGGTATTCAATTCGGATTTTCAAAAGTTTTTAAAACCCGGAGGTATTCAATGCGCATTTTTAAAAAGTCTTAAAAAATTTAGGTATTCACGTCTATGATTTTAATACCTATGGATTTTCTTTGATTCTCTTCCAAATATATAAATAGATTAACTCTCCAAAACTCTTCAACAAACTAGATTTCTCGTGCCCTCTCGGAGAACTCAAGACGCAAAGGTCGAAAAAAAAAACATTCGTTGTATCTTTAAATTTTTCATTATTTTATTTATTTTAATTTCTAAATATAATCTTATTTTTAATCGTCTCTTCTTTTTATTTTATTTCAAAAAAATTCTTTCATTAGCGATGGTGTTTGATTCCTATTATTCAAATATTTTATTTTTTTTCATTTTTCATTATTTGTATTTTTTTATTTTCATATATAGAAATCTTATTTTTAATTGATTCAAATTTTAAATTTTCTCATTATTTCCCATTCTTAATTTTTTTAATTCAAAAATTTCAAATTTAATATTATATTAACCACCATAAGTAATCCCGTCACTTTTCTTTCTTTATTCTTTAATTTTTTCTTCATTTTTTATTTTGAATTAAATTTTAATTAAAAAATTTCAAATCTAACCATCAGTATTAACACTCGATTATTAAGAATCAAATATATATGCTTCAATTTGTTTTGGTATTAGAATTTCAACATTAAGATTCAAATATAATATCCATAAATCAATTTTATATATAGTCAAATGAAATATTTAGATAGCTTGAAAGTCAATATATATGGATTAATGAACTTTATTAAAGATTATTATGAAAAATATTGATTGTTTCGGAAAAATTGAATCATATTTAAAAAAAAAAATGAAGAGAAGAACATCTCACAATAGAAAAAAATCGATCATATTCGATGAAATGATATTTAAATACATTACTGTAGAAGAGATAAACACAAAACATTCATTCTGAAAAGAAGATACATATATTTTAAACATTAAACTTAAACTTGATAATATGTCATTGACTACTTCATTGTAGACATCACGCCACCTTCATGAATTATAAATGCCAAAAAAGGTCATTTGCATCAATTGTTCAAGCTTGAGTCTATAAATCCAATGTAAAATCAATAAAAAAAGTGTGTTCTACAATCCTGTCAAGTCTATAAAAAATCCATGTAAATCAATAAAAAAAATCACCCAAACTTCGATGTGGAGTCTATGAATTTTTCTAAATCCACATACTTTTTAAAGTCCAAAAAATTCAATAGAATCTCAATTGAATACACCCCCAAAACAAACACTACAAATAAATGAGATTAGAGAATTAAATAGAAAAATGGGTTTTGCCACATCAACGCCACATCATTTAATCATTTGAAAAAATCATCTTTTATAGGTTTGCACTATAGAGATTATAGATTATGTATTTATGTGATTAAAATTAAAAGCGCATAAACACAAAGTAAAAGACTTTTTTTTTTTTTTTTAAACATGACCGTGGGTTAATTAGAAAGTAAAATGAAGGAAAAAAATTGTGGATCTTGTCACGGGTCGAACCGAAATGTATATTTTTTTTATAGGTTAGGTCTTTGTATGCATCCGGGTCCATTATGCACTCATAATGCATTTTATAAACATTTGAAAAGTCGACTTATTTTACACGCCGTAAAAAGTGTAATCATGGATATGGGCAACATAGTTGTACGCTTTTGGAATATTTGCACGTTTGTTTTTTTGTATATTTGCAGACGCTTAAAATGCACTATATAGATTACGGTGCACCGGTGCACATGAGACCCAATTCCTTTTACAAAATTCACTTAATGCACATAAACACAACTTGTCTCCAAAATTTGTGTTACAATAAAGTTCGCTAAAGATGTGTTACCGTAAGTATATGTATGTGTATTCTTTGTAGCGACAAATAACACATACTTATTTTTTCCTATGCATGTTTGTCCGTAACATATTAAAAAGTTGTGTTATTATACACATAAATGTGTTACATGTGAAATATGTTTTATTGTAACAAACAAATGACACTTTTCTATTTCACCCGCTTCCTCTCGTTTTTTTATTTAATCAGCTTCTCCTTCCTCATGTGACCTTCTGTCGGCGTAAAAGCTCAAACCAACGGCTTTTATTGGTACAACAAATGAATTAGTAAATTGTTTATTTTTTCCATCATGTACCATCAACATAATTTCTCTTCTACAAAGGCTCAAACCACCGACACACTATCAATTAAGAAAATTTCTTTCTAGTTTTTTCCATCATCATGTACTATCACATAATTTTTCAAGAATATTTTTTCTTTCTAGTAACATATAAGAAATAATCCACTTGACCCATTTTAAACCCACACAGAATCTACAATTTTTAGTTCTTTCTCTCATTTGACTAATGTTTCACTTTTGAAATATTTCAAAAAAATCTACCTCAAATCAAAAATTAATGAGTTCAAAATTTTTTAATTAAAAAAAATGTGGTTTTGCCACTAATTAATCTTTTAATTTTTTACAAGTTTCAAAAAAGAGTGTGACTTATATTATTAAAGAGTTAATTTTTTACTATAAAAGGTGATTTTTTACTATAAAAGTAAGATGTGACTTATATTATAGCGATTATCGTAGTGATAACTGAAGCTTGTGACTTATATTACTAAAGAGTATGCCTATAAAAAAAATTAATTAATTTCACGGTAAATAAGTTTCACAGCATACCAACTCTTTAAAAAAAAGTTAATGAAATTAGATGAGTTTTGAATTACAACAAGGTAGTTTTGGTACATAATCTTCAATTTATATATATTTAAGATTCAAAATTAAGATTTTCTTCATGTTGATCGACAATACCGCCTCACAATCCATCCAAAAAGTTAAATGAGTTGCAAATTAAAAAGTCCACCTAAATAAACGGGCTTTTTGGATAATAATTACTTAAATTTCTTTTACTGCATGTAACGATTTCACACATAAATTATGACGAAGTCTTGTATGAAAATTTTCATACATGAAAAAACTTTAATTTACAATCAAATTATGTAATTGGTGAAGATAAGACAAAATTGAGTGGTTCATGGTTCACTCGACTTTTAATTTTGCTTTTTATCATTTCAATTTTCTATGAGATATGCTCACCTTGTAAGATATAAACATCTTTTCAAGTAGTTTAGTAGAATTACTTGAGATTTTATATATATATTCTGCAAGATCTTGTGCTATATTCAAATATTTACCTAAAATTTCAATTTTAATTCTATATATATAGTTATGCTAGATTTGGAACGAGTTTGGTCCATTCCAGAACCCACCACGTCAGAACTTTGGACTCACCCCCAGAGTCTCAAACCTTTGACTGTTGTGTCTGGTGGGATTAGTGTAAAAAAAATTCGCCTAAAAATATGAACTTAGAAATTAATGTTAATTTATTTATATAGTTTCCAAATTACATGCAGTAGCGGTCATGCGACTCATGCCGATCATAAGTTCCCCCATCCTTTATTATAAATATTAACACATAATATAAATCGATAGTTTTATATTATTCACAGAAATCATACATACTTTTAGAATTCTACACACTAATTAATGTGCATTTTATAATCTCATCTTATCTTTATACTGAAATCATATGTAGGTGTTCGCAAAGATTTACATAACCAAGGAGTAAAATAATTCACTTAGTTTTGGAATATCATAATTCAAAACCAAGGAGTAAAAGTATTTCGTGTTTCTACATAATCAGCCAACACATTACATTTTACTATAATACAAATCAAATAAAATGGCTGCAACTAACGACGGTCTAATCGTGAGCCTTCGCGAGATGCTGATCGACTTTGTGCCGACAGTCTCCGGCGTGTCTCTGGCGGAGGCGTTCGTCAAGGCTCCAGGCGCACCGGCCAATGTGGCCGTAGCGGTAACGAGCTGGGGCGGATACGCTGTTGGGAAGCTGGGCGACGACGAGTTTGGGCAATATGCTGGCCGGAATCCTCAACACAACGGAGTCTCCGCCGACGGGTTTGTTTTCGACAAGGAAGCCAGGATTCTGGCGTTCTACGTGACCTACGCCGACAGGGGAGCGTGAGTTCATGTTTTATAGAAACCCTAGTGCCCGGATGTATGCTGCTAGCTCCGCATGACTTAAATTTGGATCTTATTCGTTCGGTAAGTATCTATGTATATACAATTTTTTGTGTGCTACTCTATCTGTTGCTCTATGTTTGTGCTTTGAATTGGTATGTGTTTGGTTCGGCATACAAGTGTATATCAAACATTTTGGTCATTTTAGTATAATGGCGTAACAATGTGTAATAGTAATGGGTATCATGTTGAGTGGTGTATTATTATTGGATTTAAAACGTGACGATATATCGTATGAAATTGGTTGGAGTATAAGTGTATAATGGGCCAACTATTTTTGCATTCTACTGCATTCTTGTTTTATCAAAGCTAAAGAGTAATATCGATAAAATGATTTCGTTATCAGCAGCCAAAACGAGCCGCCCGTGTGGTAATATCGACTTAGGTATAAGTTGAGCGCGTGTTGACTAAGTTCCAAAGGAACTGTCACAAAATATATGAGCGAGGGGACAAGTTATTCAATTTAATCATGTATGTTTTTCACTTTTAATTTTTTCCTTTGATTTCAATTTTTGGTCCAAAAGATCATAAAATCATTTAGTTTGAAAACTTTGGTGGTGTATGTTTCCTTTTTCAATTTTGATCATTTTTTTATTATTAAGTCATGTTTATTTTTTATTTTTTCAACTTTGGTTTAAAGAACAAAATTTAACACACAAAAAGAATCAGAATTGAAAAGGTAATAAAATACATAAATGCCTAAATTTGGACAAAACATAAGTTACAAGATGGTTCCTCATATTAATTAAGCCTTATGTTTTAATATATTTTCAAGGATGGATTTATAAATAGTCTAAGCGTAAAAATAAAAATAAAATTTTATCATAAAATTTGTAATAATTAATTTTTAGTCAATTTTACCAGAATCCATCCTTTCATTATTTTTAGGATCCATACCATTATATATATACATATCATATTAACATCATTTTTCAGCCTATACCATCATGCAAATTGGATTAATGCTTGAGGTCGACGCGAAGAAGTTGTTTTTTGTTTTTTTTAAGTAAAAAGTACAGAGTCACCACCCTAGGAATGCAAAAGAAATATTCCTACGAAAAGGGTTATTGATAAAAAAAAATTGTTTTTCTTTGATATAAAATGGAATGTTTCTTCTAGTAAGTGGTTTGGTTGACAAGAGTTCTTGAATGATCTAAGGCTCCAATTTTAGATGGATGGATTTGAAATCCTTGGATTTCCACCACTCTAATAGTTCTGAATACTTAGATGAGAGAAAGGGAAAGTGAAGGGGGAGATAGAGGGAAGGGGTAGAGATGAGGGATTCTTGGCATGTGGTTTTGATGAGGTTTGAAATCCGCCGTTTTAAGCTAGGCTACCAATCTAAGTATTTGTAAATCCGTTTGGAGGAAATTGATTTGTGTGTGAAATCACGTGAATTTTAAATCCGTCCATCGAATGGAGCCTAATCTTTTGAAATTTTCTGATGCTATTAATATAATGAAAGATTTTTCTAGTAAGAATCAAATGGGTGTTTCTAATATTTCTAAAGCATTAATTAAACAAATTAAAGAATGTAATATGTGTCAGTCGCGTAAAATCCGTATACATTTTGAAACACTATTATTTGTTTGACTAAAAAAATATTAGTTGTTTTAACTTAAAAAGTAGTTTACTCTTCAAATGAATTGAATAATGGTTGGGGCTAAGTTTTCCACTTTGGATCAGTGAAGCTTGATCGTGGAGCCATGTAGATCTCATTTGAAAGCGATGGAAGTGGCCAAGGCCGCCGGTGCATTGTTGACCTACGACCCGAACCTCCGCCTGCCGCTCTGGCCGTTCGCGGAGGAGCGCGGCGGCGAATAATGAGCATATGGGATAAGGCTGACGTCATCAAGATCAGTGATGACAGCTCATTTCTCACACTGAAAACAACAATATTTGATGATGGTGAATCTGCTATGTCGCTATGGCACGACAACTTAAAAGCTTCTTTTTGGTCACACTTGGAAGAAAGGGCTGTGGAGAATGCACTATACCAAGGTATATCATCCATCTTTTATTAGGGAAAATTATTAATATCTGAAAATTTGGGATCGATTCTGATATAAGTCTGAAATTGTTCGGTGAAAATAAATCTATAATTTAAAGCGTGTATTTGAAGTTGTGATGTTTATAAAAATCAACAGAAATTCCGTGGAGCAGTGGATGGGTATATATCTTGAGAAGAGGGTGGACGCTACCGGAGCAGGCGATGGTTTCGTCAGGTCCCTCCCTACGCAACATCGTCGATGATTATGCCATGTTCGAGGTGAAATTCCCAAACTAGGTTTTTTTTTTTCTTTTTGGCAAAACTCGTAGGATGGTCTCATGAGCAAAGTGTTCTGTAATTGTGACGTAATATATAGAGGTGAATAATATCAAAATTTTGTTTAATTTTATGGATATATAGTAATAGGATGAAGGTAGATTGGGACAAGTGTTGAAATATGCAAAAGTGCATGTAGACCATCACCACAACCAAAAAGGGAGCAATTCAGCTCTCCTACTCATTCCCAACTGATCAGTCTTGTCAATGGAGAAAAAACTCGTTTGGGTTTAAGAGCTTGTTTTCCCTATATCTAATCTTATGCTATATCTATCAACAAATATATAACTAATAAGAAGCCATATGAATATATAGGGATGAAACATCTCCCCAGAATTTGAATAAATCATGATTGTGTGAACATCTGTTTGTAAAATCATCGTTTAAATTCAACAAATTCTAGTGTGAGAGGGTGTGGTATCAGAATTGATGTCAGTTTGAATATATCTTTTGAAGGCTAATGGTGAATAATGTGAGACGATCTCTGAAAATGCATTCGTTACTTCTGGTACTTATCATTAGATTTTTTTTCAAAGGAACTTATCATTAGATTCATACAACTTATAAGTTCCTAGACAACTTATAAGTTGTTTAAAGAGCTTATAAGCTGAGCCAAACAGGCTCTTAGATGACTCTGTCCATTGCACTAAATAATGAATGTATTCAGTGCTTGTTTCATTCTAAGAAAAAGAAGTGATTCAGCCAAGCAAAATAAAGATTAATGATAGGCCCATAAATGGGAGGGAAAATATTACAAGAGAGAAAAAATCAGCTTCCTGATAGAGATTTAACAAATATATGCTGCTAACAAAAGATTACTAAGCACAAAAGCAAAGTTGCATAAATATACATACACATGCATTTCTATTATATACTTGCAAACAATCTAATTACTTACATAGGAAATATATTTATCAAGCAGTTGTGTTTATTTATATATAGTTTCATCAGCATGGTTTTACTACTACATATTTGGAAGCCATCAAATTTCAGCCAAGATCCGAGATACTTGTGAAATGCTCTTCATCATCACCATCATCATCAGGTTCAATTAAGGCTTCTTGTTAGAGGCGTATAATTTGGTAGGAGTCATGTTATAGCTGAGGCACCTCTGCTGCAGCTAACGACTCTACTTGTTCACCAAAAAGACTTCGTATCCGTCCAACCACTCAAGCTCCACCAAATTAGGCTTGCTCTTTTCTATCCCCGAGATCAAAACAGCGAATTATTAGAAATGCAAACACAAGGCTATTAATTAATTGTGAAAAAGAAGATTCACATTTGATTTCTTGCTTAGGAAGTAATAGTTGTTTTACCATAAGGTATTAGTTTGTTAACATTCACCGAAAAGTATTAGCTGTCCTACCGCAGGTATTAGTTTGTTATTATTCACTGGAAACTTATTGGTTTGTGTGCAGCTCATTACAGCTGGTGTGCAAGAGTGTTCCTCATATTTGCTATTCTATCATTTCATAAAGACATGATCCAAGTGAACTTTGTTACCTTGTCCAGGCGGCTCATGATCGGAGAATTGTGGGAACTCATCAGCGACTTAAGCTGGTGATGCGTAACACCAGAAACATGCTGTGTGGGGAGTTTTTGAGAAGTAGTCTGTTGTGTATTTGATATTGGCTCGTTCTCGTTTAAAACTTTCCTTGGAACTCAGAGCCAGCGTATACCCAGTGCTCTGTCTCCACACTGTTGGCGGAATGAAAATCCTTGCAAAAGAGTGCTCTGTCCCTGCCTTTTTCCTACGAAGATGATGATATGTAGATTATTATATCAGTTGAGATGTCTAAAAATGTAGTAATTAATTCATTTGCATTCAGTCTTCGATTTTTATGACTTAAAATTCAGTATTCATCTTCACAAGATTATTTCATTACACAGAACAGACAGGATTTTTCGCGTCGAGTAAAAGATTACATGAGTTTAACATGCGTTTGTTATCCTTCTCCGACTTGTAAAATGGGGAAAAGAAAATTAAAATAAAGTAAAAAATAAAACTTCCCACCATTATTTATATTTGATAGTACACTTCAAATTTGATTATCTAAATTCTAATCTGATGTATCAAGGTTAGGATATTTTCATTATCAATAGGCTAATAGAAACTAAATACCTTAGCATTTTCTGCCTTTTTTGCTTTAGACCTTAAATAAATTGATGTCCAAGATTATTCTATTAGTCATCATACAAATATTTTTTTTGGTATGCTAGGGTTTGCCACTTTTAAAAAAATATTGTTACCCTATAAAAACAACTGCAGAAGAATGAAAATCATAAAAATTCTCAACAAACTTCTTGTCAACAAGAGAAGCCTGCTTTCTTGTTTTCTAAATACTCTCAGCAATTGAGGCCTAGAATCAACAAATATCCACATATAAAAGCAATTCCTCTCACCTAATCTCCTAAAATTGAAATTGGTTAAAAAAGAATCCAAAACAATAATGTAATATTAATTCTAGATGATCTGATTCAAAATCAAGAATCATTTCAAGCCCTCCATTCTTTAGTGCAAATTCAACACAAAAACCAAATAACTCAACAAAACAATCATCTTTTTTAAGCCATCACACCTCATAGAAACAAATGAAAAATCAACACAAAATTAGCAAGTTTTAGTTATACACATGGCATATCCATATCACGAAGTGGGCAAGTTATTTGAAGTGCGTTGGAGAAAGCCTCTGGTTTTGCTAGCAAGCTTGTTTGCAGCATGGACTTCCACGTCGCATTCCTCGCACAGCGCCGCCTCATCGGCGCGGCAAATCACCGTCGCCGGCACTTTCACACACATCGCACTGTATCTTCATCTTCTTCGATATTAACAATGATCACCACTAATTTTCCTAAGCCCAGCTATATGGGGGAGGCCAATAAACCCAGAAAAAGGGTACTACAAAACGAGTGGAGGAAATTTAATTGGCAAAGGGATTCTTCCTTTATTCAATAAATATCTGCCCAACAAATCCCGTGCAACAACTCTCTCTGCTTTTCAAAAAAAAAATATATAAATGTAAAATTATACTAAAAAGGCTATCAAGAAGAATAGAATATAGGAGGAAGAGATTGGTGGAATTAGGTAGAGATTGACGTATCAAATATTACAACATCATGATGATGTTGAAGCAATAAGGCTATTATGGTTTTTAAACATGTAAAATAGAAAATCATAATATGTTAAGCAGGTACCCTTACACTCATAAATTAATATTAATAATATTATAAATTAATACTTATTTATAATTAATTTAGTATGAATAAGTTTTCAGAAAATTTAGTTAATGTAAATTATTAAATTGTAGGAGTATAAAATGTGGCATTAATGAATTTAATTAACAACAAGGCATATGTATTTGGTAAATCTTTATATCTTGGCTCAGTGCTTTGTAGATGTCTTCGTAGTCTCGTTTTAGAAAGCGTCTGGCTGTTATCTTTGAAAAGTCTTATTCATTCTGTAAAAAGTGTAATTGTTAATATGGGAGCATAGTTCGTCTTGCATTTTACGGAATAGTTGCGGCGTTTCTTTTATTTTAGTTAACGGCAAAAATCTATTATAGTCGCATTCTCTTACGATCTTGTTATTTCTATCATATTTAATAAGTTTGCTCTTAATTGATGAACTTCCTTGTACATATCATAATTTCATAAAAAGGGTTTTTTAGTGTTTAATAAAATATTAGGACCTTGTGAAATAATTGAAAATGTCTCCGTTCTTTATATGAGCGTTGGCGCAAAAGGTAGGTCGAGCTTCTTCGATTGAATATTTTTTAAATGATAATAGAGATAATATTTTTTTATAAAACTTCTTTCCATCTTATCTTATGTTACTTTTTCATTATTTTTCACCCAAAGTCAATATTATCTCTTTTATTTACATTCATATCATTCTTTTTTATAAATAATTTTTATTTTTTAATATCCGATAAATAAGCTTTCGGCATTAAAAGCTGGAACTACGATAAAATTTCAAATAAAAGGAGTAGCAGGGAGTATCTTATTTCCTTTTTTCAAAAAAATCCAATTGGTCTATTAAAATCCTCATTTTAAGAGTTTTGAACCCATTAATCCAAAAATAACCATTTCTCCTCATAATTATGCATAAAATCCTCATTTGAACCCATTAATCCAAAAAGCCTTTCTTTCTCACACATAATTATGCATAGTCAGTTTCTATGTTTAATTTCCATTAGTGGAATTTCTCAATTAACTTTGGAAATAAAAGTTCTAGCTGAAAACACAATAATGCCTGTCCAAAAAAAAAAAAACAATAATGCAACTGCCGTTAATATTGACAATGAAAATTAATGAATTAAAGACAATAATATAAATTATTATCAAATTAGAATATTAATTCCCGTTAAAATTTAAAACATAAAAAATTAATTAAAAAAATATACTTACTCAATAACATTAGACTATAAGTCTATAATCAATATAATCAAATGTGGAATATATATATATATATATATATATATATTTCTTTTACATAGTCAAGAGGAATATTTGTTTTATTATAAAAAAGTATTTCTTGCCAAAAAAATAAAAAAAATAGTAAATTGCCATTTTTAATTGCTTTAATATAGTAATGTATAAGATAAGAGCTTCCAGGACCAGAATAGATCTTGTAGCAGATCAAATTCATCAAAAAATTATGATCGTGTCATGTCAGTAAGACCCTATTCTTCACTTCTCTTACTCAATCCTAAACTGTTTTCATCAATTTTCATCTTTTTAAAAGTAGGGATAGCTTCTCCATCGTAATCTGTAAATATTTTTTCTCTACAATCGAACTATATAGTACTGTTCGGTGCTGACCCTGGAATTTGTTATTTCTTCAATCATAGCATTTGATGGTTGATTCTGTGTACATCTGAATTTGATATTTCTTTGTAACATTTTAGAGGGGAATTTCAGTATCAGGTTGAATTTGTATCAAATTTCTCTTCATAGTCAATTCATCAAACACTTGGTCGTCAATATTGGGTTTTGAACATTCAATTATGGTGTAATAGAGTTCGTATTTTTTGGAAATTGTTCAGTTTAATTTAATTGGTGTGGGTAGATGGGGAAGCCCTTGTTTTTGAGATTTGGGAAAAGCCAGCTACAGGCTGCTATAGTGGAATATGCAGTTTGATTTGGTTCTATTATTCCAGAAGAGAATAGGAATTCACATGTGGGTTTGAGCTACGAGACTGCGATGGAAGGCCATCATTGGGAGGATAATAACATCAGCATTTTTCACATATTAGTATCATTCATCTTGTTTTTAATATGAGTGCTCTTTTGGAGTTTGGGGGATATTGAGCAGTTAGGGCATGCTGAGGTCTTGGGGTAGAATATTACCTCCATTATCGATGCTGTTGGTTGTTTTGTCGGGGTTGCTAGTTCTTGCTATGTATCATTTTTTGATCCAAAGTTCAAAATCCCGATTTTCAGGAGAGTGACTGCTGTTGGGTTACTCTTGTGTTGTGTTTGGGTGGATGGTATATTGTCGACATGGCTTAACAATCGTCAAGTTGGAGCTTTGGAAGCTCTCACTTCCTATTAGTTTTTGCACCATTTGAGTCCCTCATATTCACTTCTATAATTGTCCACAAAGCTAGTTTTTCTTGGTCATTTGTCGGGATTATTGTGGGGTATTCCATTGCTTGGGGTTTGATACATGGGGATGAACAATTACTGGGCTGGTATTTCTATGTTTGGGCTGGATCGTTCTTATATTTTATCTTTAGTTTGAAAAAAAATCTGGTGCATACAATTTCCAACTTTCTCGAGATTGAATCGGTGACTGATCCTTCTTTGCCATCTGTTCGATTTCTCTCTCCGCTGGTACTGTAGAACACTACAGATGATTACATTATCTGATGTTGGTCCCAATATTGTGTAGCTTAATTGGCTGGGGTGTACATTATACTCTAAGGGCATCTAGAATGTGGGATTATTAAACCTCTTCTTTTCAGAACTCACAGCGTTTCTCTCTTGGATCTAAGTCCTAACTTGCAGCAGCCATTTGTATTCTTGCCCAGGTCTCTCTTTACTGAGGAGAAAGTTGATTTTAAGGAAATATATTTGACCTAAATGTATTTATGTCAGGTTACTTTGGACAAGTGACTGAGATTGATTGATTTTCCTGCTGATATTATCTCAGATGTGAAGCTTTTTTGCTGTGAAATACTTCTTTTTCTAAATACATAGTAAACTAGTTAAAGTTAAACATATACTTGAGCTCTTTATTTGTCTATTATAACATGCTGGAAGAGAAAAAATAATGTAGCGTGTCCTTCTACTCTGGTTTTTTACTTTTGCAACTGAGTTACTCCTTAGCCTGCGTCATGCTAAAAAAGAAAAATATATTGTTGAATGTATTGTCCTTGTCCGTCTTATCTATTTACCCGCTTTCCCTCGCGCTCCCACAAACATTTTGCATGAACTTTCTTTGTGCATCCCATGCACATTTTCATAGAGTATATAGACATATAGGTGCAGATTGGCTATGAAACATTATTGTGATTGCAGTCATTCTGGCGGCTTGCAATCATCTACTGATAACAGAATTTGTATTAGTAACTGTTCAATTATAC